>AZLU01000292.1:0-45097 GCA_002224055.1 Pezizomycotina sp. ARF18 | reverse complement strand
AACGATATACTCGATGTAATAACATCACTTATCCTTTCTGAGCCTTCCCGCCGAGCCTTCATCTCCGCTAGCGCTGCCTCCTTCTCCAAAAGCTTCTCCTTCATCCTTATTCATCTCCTTCATCTTCTCAATGCTCTCCGTCAACCTATCGTTCTCCTCCCCTTCCGTATCAAGCGCGTATTCTCCTTACTGTTCCTCTTCGCTGGCAACTCGGGCGCGGGTCTCGTCAGACATCGTAAAACGCTTCCGTGGCGCCAACTTCCTATACTGGAACGAGTGCACGGGCCGGTTCTGCTCCTTCGCAAGGTTCCTTATCCGGACCGAAGGTGCAGCGCGAGGTGGGTATAGAGCGTTATCGGTTCTCGGAGGCCTCGGAGACGAAGTGGATTTTTACGGCGATGGCGAACTCGCCCCAGCCCGTTCTGTGACTTCCCAGGGCGGGCTTCGACGGCTATTACGGGAAGGGAAGGGTTAGTTTAGAGTTTCGGAAATATGGTTCGGGAAGAGTAGTGGGGGGAGAAGCTCGGGAAGAACAGTAGGTAGAAACTTGGGAAGAAAAGGGTGGGGGTGGGGGAAAGGCGGGAAGAGGAAATGATGACGAAAAGAATAGTAGTAGGGGTGTGGAAGCTTTTCAAGAGGTAGAGATGGATATATCTTCGCTCAATGTGATTGATTTTCGTCGTCATCTTTCTCTTGTTTTCAACAGCAACGGCGTGGTACTATCTAAAAATCTTCCCAAGTCTGTGAAAGTCTGTTAGGCCATGAAACCCTCAGACATGTATATTTCCCAGACCAGGTAACATCAGCCCTGCTAGGGTAGAGGCACGGAGCGAATGAACCGGAGCATGGATGAAAGATCCAGCACGAGCCACGAAGAGCCAAGTGACACCGATGGTGTTTTTTGCGACAGCGATGGCGCAAAGTAAGAAGCAAAAAGAAAAAAACCACTAGTGACAAACACGAGGTGGGAGCAAATCGCAACAGGAAAGCACGAGAAATGTTTCCGAAAGTGGTGTGTATAAAGCCTTGTGAGGAAGTGTTTCTCCAGACTATTGGAGAGTCTAGTAAATTTGGGAAGTAAAAAGGACTATTGGCACGTACACCTTAGTGCGTTGCATAGGTTCATGCAGCTTGAACTGGACTCTCTTCACCATGTACGTGAGGTCCTCGTCCCAGTAGGCCGCGCACGGAAATCGTCCAGCGGTGCGTGTGGTCCGGTGGTATATTTGCTCTATTCTCTTTCCTTCTTGATGGCGTGCGATATTTCCGACGATAGTTATAATTCGCTCGCGAATCGATTGATATACATTGTCAGACTTTTAGGCATCTTCTTGCTTTAGTCCGGAAAATGGAAGGTAACAAATAAAAGAGAGGGATATGTTTTTTTTTTAATTTCGAGCTAGGAAGAAAAAAGACGTACTCAGTGGTCGCATTATTTGAACGCCCTGTTGTAATTCGTGCGATTTCGTTTCCGTTAGTTAAAGTCATTTCCTCTTTCGCTAGTTTTCTCTAACAAAGGAGGCTCGTTTTTCTTCTCTTTCATTTTTCTTTTCGTCCGTTTTCTCCCGAGCCTTGTCTATTTGAGGTGAGGATGAGGAAAATAATTTAATACTACTTTGTGATATTGTTTGCACCTTGACTCTCTCTTGTTGGCTGAGGCAGCTGGTGGCATCGCGAACGGGTAGTGGTGCGAGGGGGTTCGAAAACCTCGCTGTCGCAATGCTATGGGCTAAGATGAGGTGATGTGATGTGAGGCGAGGCGAGGTCCCTAGTATTGGAGGGATGAGTGAGATAGATAAAAGAGAGAAAGAAAAAGGGTTGGATCGCAGTCGATGTTTCTCTTATTTTCTTCGTCGTGCTCGAGTGGGCTGACGTGCAGGGGCAGATAGAGTAGTGACTGTCTTATCGCCCCGAGGATATATATAAATGTCTAATGATCAGGCGTCCGTTATCTCCACAACCAGGATGCTTGTATAATGTGTGTGTGCCTGTGCCTGCGCCTGTGTGTTCTGTGTAAAGATATTAAGATGAAGTAAGCGCGCGTGGTTTTTCTTTCTTTTTCTTTTTTTTTTTTTTTTTTTCCCGGTGTTACTATCTATCTCGTCTGCGGCAAATACTCGGTGAGATAAAGTAGGTAACAATCAATGAAAACGTTAACAAGTAGTAGTAGGTGTTTGGTTTATGGTTTGAAGAATGCGGCCCAGGTTCCCGAAAAAAAAGTTAAGAAAAAAAAAAATTCAATTATTAAGTATTATTATTGATATATATAAAAAAAAGCCCTATTTTGCCCATAAAATAGGAAGGGTGCCGTGCATCTCGGCCTTGGGAGAGCATCCCTTGGGTGGGTTTAGAATTATTACGTGATTGCTGCTCTGTTGCTCGTCACTTCCTCTTTCGCTTCTTCCCAAGCAAAAAAAAAAAAAAAAAAGGGTCCAAGTAGCAAGGAATAGATGGGGGGGCAAGCTCCTGCCAGTCCAGCTTGAAATATTGCGCAAGTAGTTGGAAAAGTCACATAACGGAGAATAGAGATAGAGATAGAGAGAGATAGAGATACTAGATAGACACTATCAACCTCAAGAATTGCACCATTGACACTGCCAATCTCCCCTTTTTCCACCTTCTCCCTCTCCTTTTTTTGTGAACACCATTAGGGTACCTATTGCACGAGGACATTATATTGAAGGACGCTAAGAAGGACTAACAGCTCGGTGAATTAAAATCTGAAGCAGTTTAGTCTCCTTTCGGGGGCACTAAGCTCTCTCCTCTCCTCTCTCTCTCTCTCTCTCTCCTTTCTCTCTCTCTCTCTCTTCCCCCTCTTGGTTTTTTTTAATTTCATTCTTGGTTGTCCCCCCCCCCCAGATGCATTTCAGGGAGCACAAAAACGCTCGGTGGGCACACTCTGGGGAATAAAAAGTAAAGGATTATACTATTAAAGAAATCATATATACCGTTTTATCGATTTTAAATACCTTTTTCTTTTGTTCATATATACTTCCAATATTTATCTATCCCAACACTGTTTCACAAACATATAAACATACACAGGAGGCCACGACATCTACCCAGAAGATAGATAGACAAGTCAGCCAGGCATTCGAAAAAGCTTCCTCTTCTTTATCTCCCTCTCACCCCCCGCATTTTCCATCTCGATTGTTGGGATCTTGCTTTTCTTTGTACGTTTCACGAAAAAGACCGGATTTCCATGCGTTGATCAAGACGATTTCCCTTCCAGAAAACAAAGTATGACAATGACCGACGCCGGGGATCACACGAGCACCTCATCGAAGACCGCAACCAACACCACCACCACCACCTCTACCGCAAATAGTAACAAGACCGTCGCACCTTTCCTTTCGAAACACATTCCCGATTACAGCATGCCGCGCAGGAGAAGAGGTCGCTTTCCAGTACGAGAAAGTACTGCTACCGCCACCAGCCAGATGTGGGGTGTCGGCGTCAGGCCGACGAGTTGACGATGGAGGCGTTGCAGAAGGTTGGAACCAAAAGACAATCCCCCTTAGCGATTCTTTGTTCTCAGCGGATTCATGTTGATTTTTCTTACCTTTCGATCCCTTCTTTTCATTTATAGGACCTAGAAAAATTACCGACAGCAGACCAGGAAGCCATATCCACGTCTGGAGCGTCTTTTCTGCCGCCCCCGGAAACGCAACGAAGCCTCATTCTCCGCGGAATACTCACGCAGTGCTGCTCCTCGCAGCTCTCGATGCTCTTCCTCCTCCGTCCGTGAACTCGTCCGCATAGATTTCCTCGTCGCCCTACCAACCGAGCTCGCCTTCAAAGTCCTTTCGTACCTCGACACCAAGTCCCTGTGCAAAGCCGCCCAGGTCTCACGGCGGTGGAGGTTGCTTGCGGACGACGATGTGGTGTGGCATAACATGTGCAAGCAGCACATTGACCGCAAGTGTACCAAGTGCGGCTGGGGCTTACCTTTGCTGGAGAGGAAGCGATTGAGGGCGCAGCCGCAAATAAGGAAGCAATTCTCGAGCAGCGGCATCTAAGTTACCAAGGTAGCGGGGAAAGATCGTTCCTCAAGAGAGACCTGTCTTCTCTTTCGCTGGATAACGACGCCGACGGCGAAAATACTGCTGGCGGCTCGTCGACACCCTCGAAGAGAGTTTGCAGGGAGAATCTTGATGTCATGAGGGAGAGCTCCCCGGACAGCGACTCCGGATCAGGCAGCAGGAGGCGGGCGAGGCACTGGAAGGACATCTATTCTGAGAGGTACAAAGTCGAAAGCAATTGGCGCAAAGGACGCTGTAGCCAGATGGTTTCAAGGGCCACAGCAATGGCGTCATGTGCTTGCAGTTCGACGACAACATCCTCGCAACGGGTCCTACGATTGCACCATCAAGCTGTGGAGCCTTGAGACTGGGAAAGAGATTAGGACGCTTTCCGGCCACACCAGTGGCGTCCGTGCCCTTCAGTTCGATGATAATAAGCTTATCAGTGGGTCAATGGACCACAGCCTCAAAATCTGGAACTGGAAAACGGGGCAATGTGTCCGTACCCTTGGTGGCCAACCGGCGGGGTTGTTTGCCTGAACTTTGCCGGTGATTACGTCGTCTCCGGCTCCGTCGATAACACGATCCGCTGCTGGAACTTCAGGGAAAACTCCCACTTTGTTCTGCGTGGCCACACCGATTGGGTAAACAGTGTCAAGATTCACGCTGCTACCAACACCCCTCTTCTCCGCCTCCGACGACCAGTCCGTACGCCTGTGGGACCTCGAGACCAGACAGTGCATCAGAACCTTCCTTGGCCACGTCGGCCAAGTACAAACAGGTCATCCAATGTCCCTTGATCCATCTGATTTTGACCCCCGGCGACATCAGCTTCCTCCCCTAGTGACCAAGAAGCTAGGATCTCCTTCGCCCGGGAGCACCAACTCACTTTTTGACCGCTGCTTTGGATTCCACCGTTAAAGTCTGGGATGTATCCCAGGGTAGGTGCGTCCGCACCCTGTTCGGGCACGTCGAAGGCGTGTGGGCCCTCGCGGCCGACTCGCTGCGCGTTATATCCGGAGCCGAAGACCGTCAGTTAAGGTCTGGGACCTGCGGACGGCCAAGTGCCAGAGGACGGTTACTGGTCACGGTGCAGCGGTGACGTGCGTTGCGCTCAGCGACAGCCGCATGGTCAGCGGCAGCGAAGACGGCGAGGCGAGGATGTATTGCTTCAAGGTGGACCCGACCCGAACTCGTACGGAACGAGGACAAGATGGAAGTTGTCGGCAGTGAAGATGACGACAACTAAAAAAAGGTGCTGCTGTAAATTGTACACTTTTTTTTTTTTCTTTTTTTTTTTTCTTATCCTTACTTTCTTCCGCTGGCGTTACCAACCGGCGTATTCTTCTCATAATCTGCCATTTATTCCCTATCCTTTCTCAATTTTTTTCTCTCTTCCTTTTGTCGTTCAAAGCGGTGGAGTAACTCTTCTTTGGGTGTGATATCGATCCATTTTCCAAATTTTTTACACGAAGAAATCCGCAAGGATAACGAATGCTTTTTCTCTTTATATACTCCTGGCGTTTATCTTTCTTTTTTGCTTGACTTTTTTGCAATTTAGGTGTTAGAATAAGGAGGGAAAAGGAGAAAGTATGTTCTATTTAGGTTGCTGTCTGTAAAAATGGTTATTTAGTGTGTAAGATAAAAAAAACTGTCTACATGAAGTATATATATAAAACGGAACGGTATAATATAAAACAAAAGGTTAAAAAGACAACTATGTATTAGACAGCTCGCAAATTTGTTGACGAACGTAAGCTCCGGACGCCGGAAAAACAAACTGCTTCATCAAGCTCCGTTTATTTAGGTATAGCTTAGCTTACTTGAGGTGGAGCTCTTAAGCTTCGGAGATTGACGGGTGGACTTTTTAGAGCTCTACCCCTTGTTCGACTTCACCCCCCTCTTCGGATCCACTCTCGCGTATATTATATGCTAGGATGTAGTTATATTATATTATTATATTAGAAAGGATAATAGCTGCGGGATAAAATCCCCCACAGTTATCAGGCAAATATCTGTGCTACTGGTGAGTGAGTGAACTTGCAATTAAGGATATATATAGACTATGAAAAAGAAAATTGTGATACCTTTTTTTTTTTTTTTTTTTAGTTGACGATGCTGTGGGTAGTTTTAACGGATGATGTGGGACCAACTTGGTCACTATATAGAAGGAAGGGAAACGTGGTAGTATTTCAATGTAGGAATTGGCTATACGAAAAATATAAAATTCTAAGATGCTAAATAAATGCTTGTCTTTTTCTACGCAATGCGCTAATTGTTCACATGTCTAGCAGGGTTGTTATTTGCATGTAGTGAGAAGGATCGTCGTGAATTGTTGGGGATTGTATATGAGGGGTAAACGTTCAATTGCGAAGGTATATATATAAAGTTATTATGTGAGCTCAATAGTTTGCTTTAAGCAGGCCGGCCTCTTGGTAAAAGCTTGTGATGTTTGGTAAAACCATGTAGTTTTTCTGGATTCTTACATGCATACATTTTGAACTATAAAATCCTAGATGGTCTTTCAACTAAATATTCCGAAATTGCGGATATAAAGACGATAGTTGCAAGGGCGTGAAGATATATGAAATACATATGATATAGAATGAATGTCGGTAATTATGTATATGCGAAAATAAGATCGTGTATAAATGAAAAGATGTAGAAGGCTACGCTAGAATGCTAAAATGCTACGCTGGAGGCTCCTTAAAAGAGAAAAGAAAAAAAAAAATCGACACATATCGACCCATAGATTGAAATATAAGCTTACTATGTCCCTCACGTCACAAACCTACACCAAACCCCCCTTCCATCTCTCCTCTGCCTCTTCACCGTCTCCTCGAGCGCCGCCGCCTCCGCGACCCTCAGCGTCCTGACTTCCTCCATCTCCACCTCCGCCGCCACTCCATCCCCAACCGCGACTGCAGATTGCCTCACGAACAACGGTAACAACACCCCTCCAGCACCCATTCCACTCCTCGACGCCTTGCAGGGATTGGTACACGACCCTGTTGCAGTCCGAAACGTCCAAATACTGCAAGCATATCAAACTCCTGCTCAGCCGTCTAAAGCAGCTCGCGAAGTGCTCCAGCACCACCTGCCGTGACGCCAATCCCGAATTCGACGATATGGACGTCTGCCACCCCGCGAGCGATAAGTGCGTTATCGTGGGTACGTACTTTGCCGTGAATTTTTGTAAAGAGGGGAATAGGGATTCTGTGTTTTTTAGGGTACGCGAGGGACAAGTGCGTTAGGTTTGGAAACATTGTGTTGTTAGTAGTGTTGGTGCGGGATTGGTGTTGATGTGGAGGAGAGGGAGAGGGAGTCGAGTTCTTCTTCCCAGGAGTTGAAGATGGGTAGTACGTTCGTGGCTACCTGCGGGGTGTGGTATTTGATGATGATGAAGTGGGTTTTTGGGGTGTAGTAGCGGAAACTCCGTTTGTTTGCGTTGCTGCTGCTGGAGGTCGGAATAGTGCGTTAAATCTTTAAAGTCGAGACCGCGACCTAATGCGCTGGAAAGGTCGAGGTGCCATACGTCTTCCGTCCCTACCGGTTCCGTCGTTGCGTGATGATCTGATTCATCCTCTTTTCTCCGTTCAAATAGTACCTCAGCGACTGCGCCGTCAGTATACTCCCCTTCTCATTATCCCCGCCGTCCCTTATAACCCGGTTCGCAATAAACGCCAGTAGCATGCTCTTCAACCCGCCCCGCAGCATCCACAAATAATCCCTATCGTACTCCACGTGGAACTCAAATTTATCCGCCATGGACTCCAAAGTCTTACTTAACAGCGACGACCTATCCATCCTCAACCCCGGCATCAGCGATAACTCGTCGCCGTCTAACAGCGTCGTAAGCCTCGGTCCTATAGCAGCTCCGGGTATCGTAAGGCCCGTGAAGTCGGCTACGGTGTTACTGTCCGGTGCTTCGCTGCGGTGTTGCCGGTTTAGCGCCGCCGCGCGCCACGAATCGGAGCTATGAAACCGCGTTGGTTACGCGGCGGGGGGTATGTACGGCGCCGAGTTATCGTTCAGTATAGCCTGCAGGGAAGGGTGCATTGTCCGTGACGGGATATCAGGAGGCCGGCGGCGCAAGATGGTGTGCTGCTGCCTTCGCCCGCATTGTGGTCCCGACCGGGTATGAACAGCCGCGTCTTGCGTAGCCGCTCGAGCTCATGGTTACGCTGCCGACGCTGCCGGGTTGCGAGGAGAAGAAGAAGATTTGCCGCGGTCGCGGATTGCTTGTTGGCTTGTGAAAGCGATAACGATTGTGCGCCGTTGGTGGCGGGGGCTTGGTACGCTGGCTTGTAGCTGTAGTGGAAGTGCCTGTGAGCTTTCTTTGGCATAATTGTGTCTCAAAAGAGCGTTCTTTTGTGTTGGCTTTCTGTTAATTGTGGTGTTCTCTACTTAGCTAGGGCTGTAACGAGAGGATAAAATAATCCGCTCAGAGAAAAGCTCAGGAACTAAAATACTCATCGAGCTTCCCGAGACGTCAAGGAATTCCGGTTTCTGCGTGATTTCTTCTTAATAAACAGAATACATTCTCCGGTAAAAGAAGAGTCATTCATTAAATTACTCTGCATTGAAGAATAAGCGATAGGCGAAAAGTGGACAAGCAAGGCACAAATTGACAATATATAGGAACAGTCATTGCCAGTAGCCAGAAGCACGAGCATGGCGCAATTGGCAAATTGGAGGATGACTGCAATAATAATGTGTGAAATTCCCATGTCTTGGGCGAGATTTAGTCATAGTTTCCCCGGAAAAGCAAAGCCACGATACAAGCGTGTTATTTCAAGAAGAAGGCTTCCAAGACCCAAAGCCCTTTTTTTCTCACCCGCTTAGCTTGTTACTTAATTGTTACTTCCAACAGGAGCAATTGGCAGAATCCAGTAACCAATTCCATAAGTGTGGTCACTGCCTATTATAACGATATATGTGAGATGAATATGAAATAAAAAAAATAAAAATTTAAAAAAATTAAAAAAAGGCGCTAGCAGTTATCGAATCACTTACTAAGTCAGTAGCAAAGCCTCCACCAAGACTCAAGAGTCGGTTTCAAATTTCTGCGGATGAGACGCTATGATCGTCGTACCTTCTCGGCCTTGTCGGCGTTTGAACTTCGCAGAAGCACCTGATTGCCTGGGCAGTCACGCAGGAGGAGCCAAGCTTCTCCAAAAAGCTAGCTGTGTCCTCCGGAAAAGATTTTATACGAAAAACTTTAGAACCCAATGAGATCAGCGACCCGGCGACAAAGCCCAACTGCGAAACCCATTGCCGATCATCAGGTAATGTTCAGAGAAGTATGATAGTCACCGCACTAGATTTCCGAGGTCTTTGCCTTGTATATTGGCTGGGTCCCCGCGGGGCTAGGCACTAAGCAAATTTTTTTTTTTTTTTTTTTTTTTTTTTTCCCTTTCTTCGCCTGTGCTTTCCGAGATGTCAGGTGTTCCGTCAATTGGAAAAGAACAGTGACGACAAGTATTTGAGGATGCTAAATTGCAAAGTAGTATTTCTCGGAGCCCGTCCGCCCGGTAATCTCAATGGGCCCAAGGAAGCCCAGCTTTTATCTCTTCTTTCTTCCACCCCAAATGCGACAATGCCGAGCCATGTAGCATACCGGTAGCAGGCAAGCAGGGTAAACACGGAATAAGATCTCTAGGTAGTAGGAAAAAAAAAAAAAAAAAAAGCTTGCTTGACTTTTGTTGGCTTGCACAAGGGCTGAAAAATCAAAAACGCTTCCCTTTCCCTTCTGACACCTCTTTCTTCCTAGATCCAAAGGGGAATTTTCCTTTCTCCTTGGTTGTTGCCAGATTTTAAAGTGCTCTGTCCATGTCCATGCATATGCCTGGTGCCCCAAGCTGTGGGAAAAAGGGGAGGAGCGGAATGGCGAAGAAAAGAAGGGGAAAAGAAAATAGGCTGTTAGGTTGAAGGAAGTAAAAAAGTAAGCATTAGGAAATGCTTGTCGGAAAGAAATCGAAGGCGCGGAAGAAAATAGAACAGCATATGTAAGAAATTGTCAATCGCTGAGAAGAAAAAAGAAAAAAAAAAAACGGGCAACGATAATTATAATACATACTAGCTTAATGATGTATAAAGGACGTCCGAACCAGCTGCTGCTGCTGCTGCTGCATTAATTGTTAATACTTACAGTTAGTTACGGTACAGTGGCGTCGGTTTGGCAGAGTTCACGATCTCCCTTGCATTGAATATCTCTCATAATTCCTTTTCCTTAAAATTTATAACTTACTTATACAGCTATTTGGTTAAACATCCGTACTAGGTAGAAATAGTGAGAAATATATATATCATTATCGTCGAGTCTTCGAGAAGGATAGTTTGAACGCACATCTCCAGACTTTGTACAACAACAATTTCATCATATATCCACGATTCGTCGCACGACATATACGAGATCTTTCCATATACACTGCAGTCACTCACTGATAATCAAAAATATCGCAAGACAATATCTGATAATATCTCACAGAAACTTATATCAACTTATTTATTATTATATCTCTCACCGTTTTCGGTCTCTCATCTTCTATATTATTTCACACAACTCTTTCCTTTTCTTTCCTTTGCGACGAATGATATAATAATACTATACCCGCTCGACATATATAAACATAAAATAACCCTTTTCCATTGTATACGTATTTCTTGTTATCTCTCGGCATCTTCAGTTCAAAAAAAAAAAAAGGACAGTCTCTTGACCGCCGCAACGCAATTCTTATTTTTTCAAGATTACCAGCTCAGACCAGGGTTTTCCAGCTGCATTAGCTCCACTTCTTAGTTAAAACAACATGGGTAAGTGAAAAAAAATTTTTTTTTTTGGATCTGATAAGAATCAGAGTCTCTTCTCTTGTTCCTTTTTTTTTAATCTCTTGTAGATTTTCCAATCTCTCTCCTTCGTCTTCGCTCTTGCTGTGTATGTTCTTTTTTTTTTTTTTTTTTAAAGTATATATATATCCGCCCTTCCTTTTACAGAGCTTATCAGATCTAAATTATACAATTCCAATATTGTTCAATTTCATTTCACAATTTTGTTGAGATATCTCTCTCTCTCTCTCTCTCTCTCTTTTTTTTTTTCTGCTTTCCTTCGTTTCTGTTTTCGGCGTCAATCCGCGATATCCGTCTTTTTCCATCTTCCTAGCACAACCAAAAAAAGGTACTGCATCTGCATCCCGACTCCCGAGAAAATAATAAAGGTCAATTGATCGTTTTTAAACACCGTTTCCTTCTCCCTTTTTCTCTCTCGTCTATCATATGCTCGAGTATTTCTTAGCTTTAAAATAAAGAAAGCAAAAAGGACCCGAAGGAAAGATAGATATAGCAGTCAGTAGTATAAACTATAGAAGGGATCGTTTCTTTCTTCATTTTCTTTTTAATTTCTTTTACCTAATAATTCTCTCTGTATATCACTTTCACCAGTTCCTTTGAAATCTTTTTCTTTTTTTTCTTTATTACTTAATTGATAATTATTTACTTTCCTTTTAGATATCATTATTTATTTTTCGTTCTCTTCTCTCTTTTTTTTTCTTTTCTTTTTCGCCACATGTGAAAGAAATATCAAAAAGTATTCGATCTGATAAGAGTAGAAGGAAAAAGAAGGAAATATACATCCAATAATTTCATATACATCATAGCTCCTTTTTTTTTTTCCCCTTCTGTTCTAACTCGCACAGAAAACTTCTGTCCCACTTTCTTCAATCAGAACCTGTCCCACTCACTTTTTTTAACATACAATTTCCCTTCCCTCCCTTTTATTTCATTTTTTTTTTATAAACATCACGTAATTATTAGTAGTGATTGGATTCTCTTTTATTCATTTTTTATTTTATCTCTTTTTATTTTGTAAACAACAATAAACGCTCGTCACGTTCTCTTAGAGTCTTTTTTTATCTTCATCTATTATCTTTCCTTATTATTTTTTTTTCCCTTTTTCAAAAAGCAACCTTGCGGTCACATATATACAATTATTTAAAGTTAAAGTTTCACCAGAACGAAAAAAATAAAAAATAAAAATAAAAAAAAAATCTTTTCACTACTCCTCGTTTACTAAACCCTTTAAAGGCCAGCTGCATAAGTTCGTTCCAGCAATGGCCTCTCCAGCTACTCTATCTCTATGCGATCCTCGGAACGGGTACACTTGATCAAGATGGCCCAGTCTTCCGTTCCAGAGGAACCATCCCTACTCAACATCCCGTCAAGAAGATCATGAACAAGCAGCAATTACACACACAGGTGAGGCAGCAGCAGCATCAGCAACCGAGAACCGATCGCGTGCCGTTCCTCAGCGTCGACTTCACAACTTCTGGACCCAAGCAACAGAAACGTAGGGCGTCTACTCACCGTTTCAGCGTCGGCGGAGACCTCGACAAGGAACTCCGAAACATTCTTAACGATAATGATTCCTCCTCGGGTCGGACGGTTCCGGACAACAAGCCGACTACTGCCAGGACCGAGTGCTGTGGTGGCGGTTGCTGCCGGCTAGTTGCTGCCAATCCTCCAACGTCCCCGCGAGCTCCGAACCCTTCCAGAAAATACCCCAAACGATGCTTTCAAGAGCCTCAACCTCAAACTCACCTCGCTTTCCTCCAACACCGACTTGACCGGCGTTCCAAGCCTTCCGCCAAGCACCGTCTCCTTCGAACCCCACTCATCGTTGATATTACGCAAGACTCCACAGTCGAGACCCACCCACCCGAGTACGTCACCCCTCACCCGCCGTACAGCGTGTTCTCGGCCAAGATCCACGAGGCTCGATGCCTTACCAAACCTGGTGCGGAGAAGCGAACCTACCACTTCGACCTCGACGTGACAGACTATCCGCAAGAGGCTGAGGGTGTTGACTTCCGGTAGGCGGTGCGATCGGTGTTGTTGCTCCCAATGACCACGACGTTGTCCAGGCTGTCTTTGAACGCCTTGGAATATCCGAGGACGTCCAGGACGAGCTGATCAATCTCAAAACCACCAGTGGACGATGGCCGACCGTCTGGGGCGCGGAAAAGGCACGCACGCTTCCTACGACGCGAAGGGAACTTCTTACCTGGGCCGTTGACATCCAAAGCTACCCTCCTACAAAGCAATTCCTTCGCCTGCTAGCCGAATGGTGTTCAAACGAGAGCGAGAAGAAGATCCTCTTGTACCTTACCTCCGAGCAAGGGCAGGCTGAATTCTGTGAGCTTCGATCAGGTCCTTACCTGACTTTGCTTCAGCTCCTCAACGCGTTCCCATCCTGCAACCCACCTCTTGACCAGCTCATGTCTTCCTTGAAGCAGCTCATGCCGAGGTTCTACTCTCTCTAGCGATCCGCATGAGTCCAAGACGCAGCATCGCCGCACCATTGCGATCGCTGTCACCGTGCATGAGCATAAGGACTGGACCGGTTCTAAGAGGTCCGGCGTCGGTTCTGGTTTCTTCGAGCGTCAGGCCTTGAAGTATATTCAGTCTGGCGGCAGAGCTGACGTGAGGATCCCAATGTTCCGTGGCCTCATGGCTAACCTCTTGCCAGAGAGTTCCGACCGGATGGGCCGATGCTGCTGATCGGTGCTGGTGTTGGTGTTGCTCCTTTCCGTGGATTCGTCCAAAGGAGGCTCCGCAACGCAACTGTGCCAATAAGGTCTGGGTCCTGCAAGGCATCCGTGATTCCCTACTTGACGAGCTTTACTCAGGAGAGTGGGGAGTCCACGAGGATGAGATTAAGAAGGTTGTCGAGTCCCGTACAGGCACTGGCCGGTACGTCCAGGAAGAAGTAATCGCTCAAGCTGACCTCGTCTGGTTCTCATCAACTTCCGTCGACGGTCGTGTCTTCGTTTGCGGGAGCAGCAAAGGCATGGGCGAAGGCGTCGAAGCCGCGTTGTCGATGTTGCCATGAAGAAGGGAAATCTTCGACGCGATGAGGCTGAAGAATTTTGGAAGACCAAGAAAGAGAGCTACCAATATAGCTGTAAGTTCCTTACCCCCATATTTATATAGAAATAAATTTACTACTTTCTGAATTTCTTCTAACGTTTATTGCTTTTTCAAAATAGGAGACTTGGTAGGATTTTTTGCATTTGGTCGCAAGCGGGCGCCGGGGTTTACTTCCCTCGGCCGAGCCCCCCTTGCCAGCAAACAATCGCAATTATTTTTCGCCTATAAAATTTTCCTTTTTCGTGCGCGCTTAAATCCGATGGATATCAGATAACCTCCGTTTCACGGACCCGCATTGCGTAACGTCTACCGAGAGATGCACATGCGCGAATTACTTGCATTCTAATCCTTTTAATTATCTCTCATTTATTTATCCTGACGTTTTCTTTACTTGAATTTTCCTTCCTTCTTTTGATAAACGGGTTGTTCGCATTATCTGGGACTTTTTACTTTTAAAAATGGTGTTTCGGGGTGTAGCGTTTTTTCTCTTTCTCCTTTTTTTTTTTTTTTTTTTTTTTCTTCTTGAAGGCATTAATACATAGTACCCATCGTTTTCCTTTTCTTTTCGTATTATATGATTTTGTTGACGGGGCATTAAACAAAGAATTTTGTAATTTGGGCTTGTTTTTCTCTTCCTTATTTTGCAATTACGAAACTGGTGGTTTTGGATGGTGACGGGCGAGATGTCTTGTCTTCTGCTTATGTAGATACAAGAAGAAATAATCAATAAAGTAATCGTCTATAAAGCGTCTACCTTAACTATATGAGCTTGTTCAATACAAATAATGTATCCCTGCATGTTTATATCCCGCCTGGAGTTTACTCGCCCGGTCCTTCGCTATGTCCACCATCGCCTGTAAGTTGGTTCGAATCAGTTAGCTCCAAAATACGGCAGCGAACATACGGAGTTGAACAACCCTTTGGCTGTTGGAAATGTCCGGGTATAATAAAGAAAATTTTAAAACGGGAACCAACGTTAATAGCCTCCAGCTTCTCGGCCTCAATATCGCCCGGCTATCCTTCCCCATGTTCTCCATTATTACCGACCGCGCCGTCCCGCCACGAATACGCTGATTTACGTTTGACGTACGTTGATTAGCTTGTATACTCTTTCTACATATCTCTTTCCCTTTTTTTTTTTTTTTTTTTTTTTTTTTTGTTTTGTACTCACACCGTATCCATTAAACACAGAGAAATAGTTATGATAGAGAAAGGTATAAAGACCTACACATATCTCATCCCCGGAAAACTCCCTTCAATTCCTCATCACACCCTCAGCCTTTCCGCTTCCGTCTCCACCCTGCAAACTCTTCTGCTCAGCCTGACTATGCGCGCTATCCACCTTCTCGCTCCCAACCGCGGGTGCGCTCCTAATACATCCAATAACCTCTTACCATCTTCGGCAGAAGTTGATTGTTGGAGTTGTAGAAGTTATACTCCGGACATCGACACGAAGTCTTCGTATGATGCGAGGTTGAGGATTGGAGAGTGGGAGACGATGGAAGAAAGGGTCGGTGAGGTCGAAAGAGGTGTGTTAGGATTAAGGATTGGGAGGTTGAGGGGAGGGAGGGGATTGTGGAGGGGTGCGGAGGGTGTAGGTTGACATTATTGCTGTGATTGAGAAGAAGGTTGAGAGTTCAGAGGAGAGATAGGGATTTTGAAAAGCCGGTACGTGTTTTGATCGAGTCAATTGCGTTACAGCATATATATCTTGCTCAGATAGTAGAAAGATTTCTAGATTGAATATATATATTTGGGCCGGGATCTTTCGTAGCGATACGGTCATGAACTTCGACCAGCTCCGGTGGAAGGTTTAGATAGTGCAAGGATCTCAGAGGCCGTATTCTTGGATGTTAAACGGCTTAAAAGCAGACAAATACGATTTCAATGGCAAAAGAAAAGCACAGCCGAAATATGTAGAAAGTAATTATAGCTAAGCTTACAAGCTACTTTATGTTTTGATAATATGATATTTCTTTCTTATATCCTTTTTGCTATTTACTATTACATGCCAAAGATATAAGAATGAAAAAAATGTAGAAGGATTCCTTATAATAAAGTGAATCTCTTCAAGATTAGGGAAACCAAACTCTCAGGATGCAAAGCCAAGCCCCAGTTGGATAATCTAGAACAGCCGTTTTAATATCACAATCTTCAAGAAACCTCAGATCGCCAGCAACTTTGAAAAAAAAAAAAAAAAAAAAAAAAAAAGACAGTAAACGATGCATAGGAAGCACACATTATATTTAAAAACACGATGATGCAAAAATTAAAAAAAGCCAGGTTCAATGCCACAATTTGCGAAAGAGGAGCACTAAACTCGTGAGCAAGGGAAAGGCGCCTCTAATCAGCAGCGAAAAGATCGACAACGACATTTACTACGGCGACCAAGATTTCGACGCGATGAGTATATAACTACCATTCTAAACGCTCGCCTTGCGAATGAGACATTTGCTCTTTCAACATTTGAAGCTATATCGAAAAAAGGGAATTTCTTGTTAGTGGGTATTCTTAAGGCTGAACGAAACTATTTTAAGTAAGATTCCACTTACCAGTCGCCAATAACGTCTAAACGCTGGTTCAATAGCGAAACTCTTTGATTTATCTCCAGGTACGATCGTACGGCTTGGTAGACAGGTTCCAGATGCGGTTCTGCCCCATCAGTTCCGGCGAATCGAGAACACTGCCTTGCAGATTGATGTTGGTTCTCAGTATGAACAGGTCGCCGATGTGCATCATAATCTTCCTCCGCTCATCCGCACTTTACCAGTCATGGCAACGTCCTGCGGTATCGATTTCGTTTCCTCAATGGTATTATCAACAAGGTCTTCGTAAGGGAGATCTACAGCGTTTCCATTAGCGCATTCCAGACAGTAACTTCTTTTTGGGGGCAGAACCTGATCACTCGCCTGACGCTCTGAGCGATCGCATGACTGATACTTAGTTTTATCATGTAACTACTATAACGCTGAGCGTGATGAAGTCGTTATATATACGAGGCGGTAGTTATTCGTGATGTAGAAGTTGAAGTTCTCGATCTGGACGTCGTCCTCGCTCAGCTTCTCCATCTCAAATTTGGATATATCCTTCAGGACCGTTTCTCTTCCTGCAGCGTCATGCCCCAGACTACGACGACACCGTACTCGAAGAGGAATACCTCAGGCGTGATCGGTGCGTATCGACGAACGACAGCGCGTCGGAGTTCTCCTCCCGGTTTCGTGGTAATTGGCCGTCGCCGAGCTGCAGTTCTTGAAATCTATCAGGTCCTGCTCGGTCTGCTCCCGCTGCTGCTTCTGATAGAGTACGAATAGGGTGAGTTAGATGCACTCGTCGAACTGCTTCGGATTCGAACCCCTCGTCGACCCCCTGCCTTTCAGGTACTTCATCAGCCCGTCCATGTGGTATTGCTCGCCGTGCAGTACGCCGTAACGCGGGGCAGGTGCGCCCTTTCCGCTTCCCTAATCGCTCTGCATCTCGGCGGGCCGTCGAATCCTTAATCCTCGTGACCTGCGAGTAGACGTCCCTCCCCGACTCAGCGTCGACATCGTGCGGCGAAGGCAATAGTTTCAGTTTCTGGATATTCTGGTCGCGCTGAGGTCCGATCTTTTGCGGGGTAAGTGATGTGCGTTCGGGGGTTCTGCGGGAAGGTCCTTGTTGACCCGCTGTCTTTGGTTTTGGTTGTTTTAACGCCTAACAGAAAAGAAAAAAAAAAAAAATTGCGACCAAGGAAAATAAAGTTCGATGTGTTAGCCAATCGACAAAAACCATTGATGAGGATACAGATAATTACCGATTTCAATGGTTGGCGCTGGTGTAAGGACGATGATGGTTGCACCGTCCCCACGTGGTTGCGATGATGTTGTTTGCGATGACGATGAGGATGCCGTGGTATTAATGGTGTTTTCTGATTGCTCAGTTGGGGCTCCGGAACCCGAAGGCGAAGGTGATGCAGGTCCCGCTGTGGAATCCATTCCGGTTAAATTCCTTCTGAGATTGGTTCGTTTCCTATTTGGCTATGGTGCTTCGTCTGTGATCGTTTTCTTGGAGGTGAGATGATGGGGGAATCTTTTTTTTTTTTTTTTTTCTCTTGTGTCGATGTGAAAAGTAAATAAGGGGGGGGGGGGGGGTTGGTTCTTTCTGTGGACGGAGATTGAAATTGACAAATTAAGAAGACGATGGGGCCTGATGACGTTTCGGGGGAGAGGCACTCTAAATATTTTGGATGAAACGGCCCGAGATCTATCTTTCTTGGCGCCAATAGCAGCAGCAAGGTAAATATAACGCAACGATAGATGCAATCCCGCGTTTTTTTTTTTTTTTTCGATGATATTGGTGGATAGCGAATGGCGACGATAATGACGACGGACGATGTTGAACAATTGGGGTTTTTAACAAGAAAAAAAAATAAAATTGCGAGAAAAGAAATTTTATTATTTATATTAATTATTACATGCTTATCAATAATAATATTTATAAACTCGTCTGCCGTTCTAGAATTTCTAAAAACGTGATCGTTTTTAAAAAAGGAAGGAAGAAGGAGAATTAATTGTTTTATTTTATTTTATTTATTTATTTTTTTAAATTTATTCTTGGCATACGTTCTTACGCGCGCGACGCGGGTTAATTTTCCACAAGAACAAAAGCTTCCCTTGCACTTTCAATATTTTTCAAACACCAATTTTTACGTTTCAAGAACTGCTAGCATCTGTAACAGCTCTTCGAGGAGCCAGGTCTTATCCCTACCGCTATATTCGCTGCAAGAAATCTATAATATATTAAATATCATTGCAAAACAAAAAAGTATGCGTGAGGAGTGGTCGACAAACGCCAACGACGCAGTCGAAATTGGCTTCCTGGATGGCAGTAAGATGCCAATCAAGTTCTTCCATCCCGCCTTTACCTACCCCATCTTCGGTGACAAAGAGACCATATTCGGCTACAGAACCTGTCGGTTAAGCTGTTTTTTTAAGGCGGATGACCTGACCAGCGTTATTGACGTTAAGTACGACAATATCATAGCTGGTGTCGGCGAGGAGGATGACCAGGCGACTGATGTCGTCGCAAAGCTGAAAGAATGTTTACCTGAAGGTGAGTTTTCCAAAGACTTATCACAAGAAATATATTTTGTTCTATTTGGAGCTTCGCGCGATCTCATTTCCCTTATGTTCAAAGTTGGCAGTTGAAATGACAAACATCCCCTAATCCGATAACATGATGAACAAATGGAACAAAACAGATGTATCCACAAACCTAACGAGTTTAGAACCCAAACTGTCTTCTCGCCGGACTTCAAACCCCCCGCAAGCTGATATCCTCCTTCACCAACTCGAAAAGTCAAAAGTTCGAAGTCTACCACAGTTCCCTTAAAACGAAGCCTGCAAGAAGCTCCTCAACAACGTCCAGATTATGGTATTGTTCTTTATTGAAGGTGGATCGACGATTGACGTGGACGACGAGGAGTGGACGACGGACCGGTGGGATGTTTACTTCGTCTACCAGGTTTTGGACGAACCCGCCGCGGGCGACGCCAGGGCTTCGCCGCTGCGCTATTCTTTCGCGGGTTACTGCACCGTGTATAAATACTCTGGTTCAACATACGTAAAGACGAGGAGGAATCGTTCAGGTCGAGGATCAGCCAGTTCATCGTCGCGCCGCCGTACCAAAAACCGGCTGCGGAGGGAAATGTACGGCGTCGTCGTAAACAACTTACTCCGATAATCACGTGCGCGAAATCACCGTCGAAGACCCCTCCGAAGTCTTCGAGGAGATGCGCGACCACTCCGACCTCCGCCGTCTACGGACCAACGGTACATTTTCCGAAAGCGAAGGTTTCGTACTGGAAACGCTGTGCGAGCAGTCTGAGCAGGCGCGCACGTGGATCGAAAACCAGAGGCTGAGAATAAGTTCCAAAAACGGCAGTTCTCCGGTTGATCGAGATACAGTTCTACTCGATCCTCAGGAAGGAAGGCGGGGGTAGTAGCGGCGGCGTGAATCAGGCTCGGACCGGTATAAGGCGTACAAGAGGTTCGTGAAGAGGAGGCTGTACAAGCACAACAAGGACATCCTTTCGCAGCTCGACAAGGAAAAACGCATGAAAAGGTCGAGGAGACGTTCGTGGGTGTGGTGGAGGATTACGGAAGATACTCGATAATATTGAAAAGTTTGGCGGTGGTGTGGGCAGTCACGAAGCGGGACCGTCGGACAAGAAGAGGAGGATCTCGGCGGCGACTAGGGACGATAAGAAGGATGACGATGGAGATGAGCAGATGTCCGGAACTTCAGAGAATCCCGTCAAGAGAACCAAGACTTAAAGCGAGACTATACTTTTAAAGATTTTCAACGAAAGGACTCGGAAGTCAGACCTTGGAGGCAAGAATCTTACGAGCATGAATTCATATATTAATACACCAGAAAAAAAACATTAGTTAAGCTGCAGTTTAGCTTGATTTCATGGCGTTTCGAATATTTATATTTCTTAGCAAAGTATAAAAAAGTTCAATAGGCATCGCTGCTATATATAGCCAGCGAGAGTATAGTATAAAGTAGTATTGGGAAAAATTAAAATGCGCTCCAATGCACGTCATTATAGATACCTGTAATTGAAGAACATGGGACCGCTACGTAATCAAAAGCAAGATAAGATAGATATAAATAAAACATGAACATTCCTCGATGCTTGTAAATGTTTAGAAGGCCTCTCTATATCTTAAAAGTACCTCCTAACAGCATAATAGGCCATGAGCAAGCCGACCGCCATTTAACGTTCAAGGTCCTCAAATCAGTATACTGCTGACCGGTACCCAAGAAACGACCGGGATCCCCGTCGCGAAAACCATACTAATCAAAGTACCGATCATATCACCCACGGTATCGCACTTGCTAATAATAAACCCGTCTAGCTGCGCTCTTTCCCGAAAGCCGCGTTGAAATTGCGGGCCTGCTGTACGCTGTCCGTACCGACGAGGGCCTCGCCTACCATCAGAATCTTGTCCGGTTCCGCCAGCTTAGCAAACTTTTCCAGCGAAGACATGAGGCGCGTATCGTTGTGACGGCGACCGGCGGTATCGATGAGTACGACATCAAAGTCCGCCGCAGCAGCGTACAAAACGGCATCCTTGGCGATATTGGCAGCATCTTTGCCGTAACCCTTCTCGAACAGTTCCACAACTCCACCTTCACGCTCGGAGAGCTCCTTCAAGTTGCGGGCATGAACGCGCAGCTGCTCGACGGCGCCGGAACGGAAGGTATCGCACGCGGCGATGAGAACCTTGTACTTGTTCTGGAGAAGGAAGAAGCAGATCTTGGAGAGGTTGGTGGACTTTCCGACGCCGTTGACACCGACAATTGAAATGACATAGGGGCGATCCTGAGTCTTCGCGTATTATCGATTTCTCGAAGCATATCTAGGGATGTGTTGGAGTGAGGATTTTGCGGAGGGCAACCTCCATGGCATCTCTAACGGCGCTTTCGATCGCTATGGAGTATTAGTATGTGTAGTCTAGTAAATTTTTGTAGAATAAACTCACTTGGAAATTTCCGGTCTTCTGGCCGAGGAGCGTAGTTTGAACGTTGTCGCAAATTTTGAGCGGCCGCTTCCCTGGCAACATTCTTCTCCAGCAAATGATTCAAGATGCCGGCAATGGCTTTATCGGTATCCTCCTTGGTTAAAACCTTTCCACCGACAAAGTTCCTCAGGTACCCCAAAGCTCCGAATCCGACTCCAGCTAAGAAACCTTTGGAGCCATTCGTGGCCGCCGCACTGTTTTTGCTCTCGGATGTATTCAAAATATCGTCAATCTCGTTCTCAATATCCTTCAGGACGAACTGGCCCTTTGAGGTCTTCGTGCCCCACGATTCCTGCTCAAAGTTGCCACCACTGCTACTGATCTTCGAAACATCGCCTTCCTCGTCCGTCGATGCAGCTGGCCGCGATGAATAATCCAGAACTACATCTCCACTCTCGTCGACGTTTCCGTCCGCATCCCACTTGCGCATCTTCTTCTTGCCGCTACCCTTTACTTTCCTGGCTGGCGAGAGCTCGTCGGCGGAAGAAGCGTGCGCGGAAGACGGCGTGCTACGCACATTCGATTTACGACCACGGTTCTTCCCAAGCTTGCGAGCTCCAGTTGTTCCTCCAGTCAAGGTACCATGAGTCGGCTGGGTCTTCGGTGTTACGAAATTTGGAGCGTCCACCTTCTCTCCGTTCTGCGCCGGCTGGGTAACTACCACGTTCGGTGTTCGGCGTCGCATTATTCGAAATGCCGGGCATCGGTGGTGGGCCTTCCAGCCAGAATCCCCCGGGTGCCGCCGGCAGAAGCAGCAGTACTCACCGCCAGACCGCTTCTCGAACTCTCGTATCCTGGAGTCGAAGTAATCGTCAAAGTGGCACTCGATCTTCTTGCCGTTGGCATTTTTGATTTCGTCGCCGTACTTGGAGGTAAATATCTTCTTGACTTGGACGAGGAGTTCGTCGATCCAGGTAAGTTGCAAAAGGCTCTGGTAAACGGCCTTGAAACAAGAAACAAACAGTGTCAGTAACAAGGATCATCGATGTCGCGGGCAAGATGAAAAGGACCGGGGTTCAGTCCACGCCCCCCTTTTCCATGCTTCTCAAGCTCGTGGGAACTGTAAATCCGAAAAGCCCCAAGTTGCAACCGTATACCGAAATCAAGGAACAGAGGGAAAAAAAGAGGCGACTCACCACAAACACAAGCCCAAGCTCGTTAGACAGCGTCCATTTCAAAGTATAAGAATCTTTCTTGTACCATTTACCATCACTCCCAGCTTGCGTGCGCTCCTCGATCAAGACGTCCGAGATGAGGCTGTTGACGATAGCGGGATTAACCGGAGCGTACTTCTTTGACCACAGGACCACGCCTGAGGTCGTAATAACTTCGAAAAGGTCCAACATGACCTCTCAGAACAAACAGAATCTTCCTTCTAATCACTGACAGCGCAAAAAGAAAAAGAAGTTCCAACAAGCTAAATAAAGGGCAAAAGAAAAGGTATCGATGATAAGCCAAAAAAAAAAAAAAAAAAAAAAAAAAAACAGGCGAAATGGCCAGTGGTGGATGTAATAATATTCGAGTGATGGCTTATGGTAATAATTACCCACATATCAGGTAATGGTGTCATTTATATATGATCTGTTGGAGGAAAGTATGTATACTTAAGTAAGTGGGGTGGCGGATTGACGCTTCTCCTTCCCGAATATTTCCTAATTAGGTAATCAGCCCCCCCCCCCCAAGCCAAAAGCTACTTTCTTAACTTTTTGCCTTACTTGGCATCTTCTTTTAATTTGCCGTTACTGTTTCTGTTACCCTGCCTGCAGGTAAGAAAAATTCGCAGTCACGATCACTAAAGGCTGCTATCAAATGCAAACACAGACGAAACAACGAATATCACAAGAATCGACGAAATAAACGCCCATTCTTACCACGAGCAAACCGACGGAGAAATTCCAGCAGACAAAAGAAGCTAGAGGAGGTTATTTTCTTTCGAATCCGTAAGTTCATTCAAGTCGAAATTTCGTGTATTGAGAGAGAAAGCTCTTTGGGGAGAAAAATTGGAAGAATTTCTCCCCACTCTTGTGTGTGTGGGAAGCTTTGAAGTTTCAATGTGGGAAAGGCACTATCCTATCCGATAAACCCACCAAAGCTTACCTACTCAAGCTAACCCAAGCTGCCATTTTGATCACAACAGCCATTCAGCTGCAGCACATCTCAACTAAAAATATATTGATCAATTAGACAAACAAAAACAATCATGTCGAGCGCACGCATCGAAGAGATCTCGGATGAGCCCGACCGCAAGGCCGCCGTCGAGGAAGCAGACTCCTCCGAAGACTCCGACCACGACCACGATCACGACACGGCGAGGGCGACATCCCCGCCGGCTCTGCCGTCGCCGTCCACTCCCGCAACGAGAAGAAGGCCGAAAGGCTATCGCTAAGCTGGGTCTCAAGCACATTCCAGGAATCACGCGCGTCACCCTCCGCCGCCCTAAGAACGTGAGTGGGCCGAATTTGCTTCGTTTTTGGATGAGAAGGAATTTGATGGATTCTTGGTTTACAAAACGTAAAACAAGGAAGGAAAGGAAAAGGGTTTTGTATTTTGTGGCTGACCGGAGAAAAAATACCCCGTCATACAGATCCTCTTTGTTATAAACAACCCGGACGTCTACAAGGCTCCATCCTCCAACACCTGGATCATCTTCGGCGAGGCCAAGATCGAGGACCTCAACTCCAGGCCCAGGCTTCGGCCGCCCAGCAGCTTGCGTCCGCCGCCGCCGCCGACGGCGGTGCCAACCGCATCGAGGCCGACCTCGCCGCCGACAAGGGTAAAGGTAAAGCTCCCGAGAAGAAGGACGAGGAGGAGGACGACGATGACGAGGAGGTCGACGAGGAGGGTCTCGAGCAGAAGGACATCGAGCTCGTCATAGCGCAGGCGAACGTTTCGAGAAAGAAGGCCGTCAAGGCCCTCCGGAGAACGATCACGATATTGTCAACTCTATTATGGCTCTGAGTGTCTAAAGGCTTTTTTCTAGTTGTTATTTCTTCTAACTTTCTTTACTTTTATCTTTTAATTTGTTTACGATCTTTCTTTCCACTTGCGCTTTTTTCTTATAATCGGTTTCTCACGGGTTGTACTTTTTTTTTCTCATTTTCCACCTTTCCTTCCTCTATATATGTAAACTCTTCCATTACTCATCATTCATGACGACTATCATCCATATATCCTCTCATAATCAACAAAAAGGAACAAGGGATTAGCTCTATTTTGGCCAAATAAAAAAAAAGGTATACTTGCCATAGGGGCAGCACGGCGTTCTTCTAATTTTACTCACAAAGCAGTTTGCAGGTATGATCATACTTTATTACTTCATTTATTTATAAACAATGAGTGAAGCTTCTACGCTATATAATATGCCCGGAACCGTTTAAAAAAAAAATGGACAACAAACAAAACCATGCAGACCAGTCGCAATCCCGCTTCCTAGTGTTTTTTCCCTTCTCGGCCTTGTGACAACCAAGTAATGCATATGAAAACTTTAACAGCAAATCCTCTGAAACCCCTCGGCAACCCTTGTTAAGTAATAAGAACAGAAAGAAAGAAAAAGGATTACAGGAATATAAGAACAATAATGGTAACGGGTAGCGGCAACGAATGCACCAGCGTGATCCTCAGAAACTCATGTGATAATCTGAAACGATGATATCAAAAACGCCTTGTGGATACCAGAAATCGACCTTATCGCAATGAGAGAAACTTAAACCTAAACGAAAAGGAATAAAGGAGGGAACCATGAAGCTATAATTAAGAATCGATTTTCTTGCCGATTTTCAGAACATTGTACCAAAGTCTTTGGAGGTACTCTCGCTTTCGCGTCGAGCCTTTTCAGATGCAGCCGACCTGCGACGAGAAAGCGCCCTTTCAAGATCGCTCATGTCCTTTCTGTGACGGAAGGTAAAGCCGACGAAGGCGGATCGCTCCAGCGACTCCTCCCTCTCCGCAAGGCCCTCCAGAGCCGTCTGCTTATCATAAACCTCTTTATACTTGGCCATGTCCTCTTCGTTGCTGAAATCATCGAAATAGCCTGCATCCGTTTCGGAATCCAGCTCCGGAACGAAAGGCGCTTTTACGGTGCGCAGGGTATCAAAATCGATTTCCGAGAAGTACGCGTGAGCATGCACCTCGGTAATGGATCGGAACCTTGTTTCGGGAACGCAAATGCATCTTCAGGGGAATTAGCAAACTTTGCTCTAATGATATCTTTACTAGATGTAGGAAATAACATACCTAATGATAAGGTCCCAAGTGCGCTTTGATAAGAAATAATTAGGATCCTCGTACGTGGGCTTCTGCAAAACCTGCTTCCAATGCTTCAGATTATGCCAGGTTTCGTCAGAGTTCGCACCCGCGAACGGTGGGTAGCCTGCAAGGGCCTCGAAAAGCATGCAGCCTAGGGACCAGTAGTCGACGGTAAAATTATAATCTTCGCCTTTCAGAACCTCCGGCGCCATGTAATCGGGCGATCCAACTATAGATTTGGCCTTAGAGAAAGAAGAGTCAGTACATGTATTCTAAATCTTTTTTCTTTTCGTCAGAAACACTTACATAATTCATGTCGCTATCTCTCAAACTGCGGTAGGCATTCCTTCTTTCAAGCGTCGACCTCTCGACAATTTTCATATCCTTAACTTGATCAAGCTTGATCCTCATACTTTCCAGCTTTGCGGGGCTCAGCATTCCCGCACTAAGGCCAAAGTCCGTGAGCTTGACGTGTCCACTGGCATCAATGAGGAAATTCTCGGGTTTGAGATCTCTATGAATGTATCCAAGTCTATGCAAGGCGTCGACACACTCGAACATTTCCGCAATGTAGAACCTGGCGTGTTTATTGTGGAGAACGCCCGTGTTGTTGAGTAAAGTGCGAAAGTCGCCTCCAGCAACGTACTCCTATTTGAGAAACAAAGTAAGTAGATGAAGATTTAGTAGCAAAAATATAACCTAGAAATCTCCATACCATTGCAAGGAATATGCTCTCCTCGTTCTGGAAAGCGTATAGAAGCTTTACCAGCCACGGGCTATTGGCAGCCGTCAAGATGTCCCTTTCCGTGAGAACATGCCTGATCTCGTCGAGCTTGAAAAGGAGCTTCTTGCTCATCACCTTCAGAGCGCAGACCTCCTTCGTATCCTTCTTCTGAGCAAGGAAGACTTGGCCGTACCCGCCTTGTCCAACCTGGGTCAAGATCTGGAAGTCGTGCTGGCGCAACCTAGTACGGCGCTTGCGCAAAGCTGCCCTCTCGCGACCCTTGTACTTGTTCCAATCGGCGGTATACTTCTCTGGGTTTTCCGAATAGTCGTGCTCGGCCTTAAAGCGAGTGAGGCGCTGATTACGGTTGTGGACATATGTGAGCAGATCAAAGTAATAGTCCAAGAAGTCTGTCAATCCAGTTTGTTTCCGTTAGCAAATAAGAAAATCGCGCGCCAACCCCAAAGTTGCTCCGATGTGAAAGATATTGTCCGATAAACATCCCTGATCGGAATTTTGATTCAAGAATACGTACAAAGCTGCGCGACATTGGCAAGCCGCTTGACCTTCGGTGTAGCTAATTTTGCGGTCTCTTCAGCCTCAACGGCCTAGCGGGGTCGTAGTGCCGAGTCCTGAGTATGCGACCTTCGGCAGCCAAAGAATTCTTAGTCATTCGTCCCGGCCGTTGGCTCTCTGTGCCAGTGCGGGGCGGGTCATTCTCCTTGTTGTTTCGCTTTGTAGGGCTCACTGGCTGACCGAAATGGAGCACCGAGGAATCCCCGACCGACGAGCGCGGTGAATTGGCGTTGATCTCATCTTCTACGATCGCCTTCAGCCTGTTTGGCTGGCGGATTGCTGTGCCTTCGAAGGGTGCTTGGTGGGGCAGAATCTGTCTCCGCGTCGAACATCTTTTCCCTTCCTGAGCTGACGGAATGGAAGAGCTAAGGTGATGATAGGAGCGAGGAGCTTCTTTCGTCTTTTTTTTTTTTTTTCTTTTTTTTTTGAAAGTAACCGAAATCTTTAGAGCTTCCAATAGGATAGGATAATACTGAATATGGAAAGCGCTGTGAACAGATTTAAAAAAGAAAATACTACTGCTTTATAATATGTAAGGTATGTTGGAGTAGTTTTGAATAATAATAAATATAATATGGAATGTTTCCTTTTCTCCTTGTGATAAGTTTGTAGACAACTCGGTTGGAAGAGAGGAAAAAAAAAAAAAAAAAAAAAAAATGAAAAATGAAAAAAGAAAAGGGATCCTTTAGTTACTGAGCTGCTTGGAGGAGGGGGGATTTGTCGTTTGTGAGGAGGTGAAGGGAGAAAGAAAAAAGGCTCAGTTAAAAAAAAAAAAAAAAAAAAATATCAAAAGGGAAAAATTATTCCTCGTATATTTCTTGAAGCTGCAGGAGCGACCCGCTACCGACAATTTTTTAATTGGTTGTTCCGGTTTCCCAAGCAACGGACCCGCAAATCACACCAACACACGACCGCCAACAACAAACGAAAAAAACCCGCCTCCCTGGAGCTCTCTCATCTTTCAGGTACGCCACCAGAGGAACCCCTCCTTGTCGTCGCCTTGCATCAGTTCTCAGATCGTAAGCTCCTTATTGACTAACTACTTAGTACCTAACTAGATAAGGAGTATTATAGATCTCGGAAAAATTATAGATCGTCGGCTTCTTTCAGCTCCGTTCATTTGACTAGTGACAATGCATTAAACGAATGTTTCTAAAATTAAATATGCTACTAGCTCCCATGTTTTTAACCTTGAAAATTTAAGCTTAATTCTACTCCATGTTACCACACAGTGAGAGACAGTTCAACATCGCATATCGAAGCTTACTAAGGTTATTTCTATAAAAGAGAAGATCTTCAATAACGTGAGGATCTAGAGTCGTAGGTTAGAACTGAGTTGTTCGCTTGACAAGCAAATGAGACAAGATTGATAATAGCCCGATACATGCATACTTTATACATTCGAGGTAAGAACTCTAGTTTGATGTTCAGGTTTAAGCGCGGTGTCACGACTCGTTTGCAGCTGGCGCATGTAGCATTTGGGCTATAGATAAATTAAGGATTCAATCAATATCTTGCACCCATTTCTAAATGAGCGAGCACGCCTACTGCACACGCGTAGGAAATATTGCGAGGAGTACCGAGCAGGTATATATACACACGATATACGTGCGTTCTGATAGTGAAGCTCCATTCGACTCTATCAAATAGATGGAAGTAGCTACAAAAGGTTCAATGTAATTTTATAAGTGCTCTCTTTTTTTTAAAAAAAAAAGGCTTTAGTATTACACGAATATAAGGACCTCTTTAAAACAAGCCTTCGAGCGCTCGTCGTGCTTCCGTTTTCAACTGTTACTATAACTACTTGATGAACAAAGGCTTACACCAACAGCTATATGAGCTTCTACGCGTAAAGGTGCATTACCTTTCTCCATACAAGCGATAGTATAATTTTGTTTGTCAATTCACAGTGGTATGTTCTATATAGTCATTTTCAGAGTGCGCAGCTGGTTGTCGAGTACTTTAGATGGTAGTTATTCAAACGTTGGATCGAAACTGCACCGCACATACGAAGGCGTTAACAAAGCTAATTCGAACGGTGATTGTTTCAATATACAGCATAAATAATTGGTAGTAAATTAAGTAGTAGTGTAAATGTGTCATGCTGAGGAAGCCATAGAGAGCCAAAAAAAATTTTTTTTTTTTTAATCACTGCAAATATTCTATAATATTTTTCAAAGTAGTCGTCTGCTACCATCATTGTCACCCTCGAGCTTCCTCACTACTTCAAGATCTTCAATGCTGCGACAACAACAAAAACGCAAGGACGATACAACATCGATTTAATATCGTCCTATTGAAAATAATATATGCCATATAAAAAGATTCGACATTTTTTTAAGTATCTGTTGATTGATCAATTCAATACTTTTCTATTTCTCTTTCTCTTTGCAAACGTTCCAAGATGTTTTACGACCATAAGATCCTCACTGAGAGGAAGTACGGTATTGCAACCGTCTGGTAAGAACTGCAAACTGCAACCCGTCAATTAATCGAGGCGACTGCTGCTTCGAGCACCTTGTAGATATGCATACCCTTTGAAGTTATTCAGTACTGACATCAGTTCTTCCCATTTTGGCAAAATAGGCTGGTTGCTACGCTGGGAAACAAAACTACTCTCGCGAAGAAGGTCCAGAAGAAGGAGATCCTAGATGTTGACCTCAACAAAGCTTGCGATACGATCCTGAACCCTGAAGCTCCTTGGCTCTTCGCCTGCAATCGAATCTCCTCTATGGCGTCTCCAGGTGTACAGGGAGCAGTACCACTATTTCTATTCGGACGTCAACACGGCCCACTCGAAGCTTAGCAAGGAAGCCCTGATGCTAACCATGCAGAGCATTAATTTGGGAAAGGATAAAATGAAGTATGCCTTTCTTCAGTGTTCACTTACTACCTTCAGAAAGAAAGAATAAAATGGAGACAACCAAGCTGTTTCTACAGGCTGACAAGCATGTTCCAGAGGAGGGAGAATTTGCTCTTGGAAGATGATCCAGCATTTGTCCCGAAACTTCCTTGATGGCGAAGATGCAGGAATTGAACAAGCTCTTGGGGATTGGTGATATTTCTAGTACAATGTCGCCCTCGCCAGGTCTTACTACTCCTTCCTCCGCAAACAGAGGATCCTTGAACTCGCGGATCCGGGAAGTACCAATTGGCTCCTCCGAGCTCTTCATCAGCGGGGGTGGAGGATTTGGCCTCGCCGACTTTGGCAACGAAGACATCTCCTTCCAGGGATCTGGATTGGCGCATGAAGTCGAATTCCTGGGCGATGTCGACTTTGAGTTCGACGAGGATGGCCAGCTCAGGGAGATTGAACCCGTCAAGCGTCCTCGTAGCCGGAGTTCTCAGCTGGAAGATAACAATGAGAAAGCTAAAAGGCCTCGAATTCGTCGTAGCCCCGGCCTTGCGTCCGATGATATGGCGCAGCAGATGGTTATGGATGATCGGCGGTGGCCTTAGGCTGTTGGGGTAAGCATTATCTACCTGAGGTTATTGTGATAAATGGCATGGCTGACGAGGCTGTAGGATCTGAACAACGACTACGATTTCGAGATGCCCAACTTTGATATGCCAGACAATGGGGCAGCCTATGATTTTCTGAATGCTCGCCTCTTCCGGAAAGGCAGCAGCAGGAGGCACCTAATGATCCGACTTCGTCCTCATGGACGTAGATGAATCATCTGTATCTATTCAGCAAGCAAAGAATCGTCGTGCACGCCAGATTGCCAAAAAGACCGCCTTTGACGCGGCAACTATGATTCCGCAGAAGACGCTGGCGGAGTGGCAGATGAATTACGTTGATATGATGGCCGCTCAGAATAACAAGAAGCAGCAATCTAAGAGGGACAGGGAGGCGAAGGCAGCTGCGAAATCTTTCGTCATGGAAATCAAGGATTGCCAACGCCGCTCGCTGGGTTGAACGAAATGCTGAAAGACTTCGTGATGCAGAACACCGGCTCGGTGAATAAAGGCGCGACGGCAAGCCTGGAAAGAAGAAAATCGGATCTGGTCCTGATGATGCAGGCCGTCAAGTGGATATGCAGATGGACGATGTTCCTCAACCTTTCATGGATGATGGGGAAATAGGGTTGGGCGGTGGCGACGATATTCCTCAGATTGTTCAAGATGTAAGATCGCTGTATACAAGAATACTGTTTCTTCCGCTAATACTATTTTCCTGAGGTTGTGCAGACTCCCGCTGAAATCGGACGTCGCGACTCGAATGCTCTGGCGGATTCCGTCGCGGTAATGCCATGGAATATGTCCGGAAGGAACTCCCGTGCCGGTTCCGTTTTCAGCGTGGGCGGTGGCATCGCGTCGAGCTCCATCGGCGGCAATTTGCTCAGCAGCAACAGGAGGCCGTTTTCTAGGCCACCGCTGAGTAGGCTTGGTTCTCAAGCGAGCCCACTGGTCGGCCGCGGCGCTCAGTTCAACGAAGGAGACGACGCCAACTGGGATATCCACCTTTCATCTCCTCGCCCTGCCGATGAGGACCTTATCGGGCTCGACAAATTTGAATACTACGGAAGGGCCGACAATGAAGAGACGCAGGATGTTCAAGCAACACAGTGGGTCCGCGGTGTTTTGGAACAAGAAGGGAAGAACTTCCTGGGATACCTTCAGAACAAGATCGAGGAACTCAACACCGCAGAGAACGACGAAATTCGCGGCGAGGACGAAGTCGACGAGATCACCTTTGAGAAGCTCGTTGACCCCAAGGAAAACTCTTCGATTGTTGCAGCTCAGGCGTTCCACCATACTCTTTCTTGGCTACTAAGGGTCTCTTGAAGCTCAGGCAAGAAGAGGCTTTCGGAAATATTATCATTCAGCTTGCTATCTGAATTAACGAAGAACGATACTATGAATATTTTTAGACTGAAACACCAAGGAAGATAGAGGTTATCTGGTTATGGAACGGTTTACTTCTTTCCTTTTTCTAAACGGATGTTTTGACAGGTTTCTTGCTTTTCTACATCTGCTTTTGTATTTCTTTTCTACTCTTTCTTCAAACAGTTTACGATCAAGGGGAGCTATAATTGTCTTTCTTAAGTTGCTTGAATTCTTCTCAATAATGTTTTATATTTCATCTTGCTAGAATTCAGGCGTTTGTGGCTGTATTATAATATAGGAGGTACACGGAGCTCTTAAGTTTTCTTTCCTTTCCTCTTTGAAACGAATTAATGGTTTTAATTGTTCAATGCCCGATAGGAACTTGAAAGGTCTTGATCAAAACTAAAGTCAATTGTTTTTATAAACTGGATAACCGTTTAAAGGGCTAAAACTACTTATCGATCTAGAAATACTGGACTTCAACCTACAAATCTGCCTGTCTAATACTTAACTACCACAGAGAAACATAGAGCTGGATATTATTACAGCGAAGCCCTTCCGCAGCCATCTCTACAAGTGACGCATGTTAAAGGTAATCCTAATTCTTTACATACCCATTCATTAGCAAAACAATCCCAATCAAGGCAGCAAAGGGTAATTTGTTGTGCAGTAAATGATATTCTTGTTTATTGTTGTTTCCTCAGTGATCTTGGTGTATAAAAAGTTTGCGTTCACTTGCCCCATAAAAGGACATCGCATACTATCTTGTGCGTTATTCTAATCATAGGACATACGGAAATGGACGTATGGGAGGTTTAAACGAGTTTCATTTTATAGGGAAGAGGTGAAAGGAAGAGGTTATCTTACCATTTACAATATATAGCGTTGGATGGAAGATTAGATCATGAGCGAAGTCATGGATATGAATAGTACCCGAGAGCGCAAGGCGTTGTTTTGGCATGTAGCGCGCCTAGCTAACGCAGAGCAGCGAGAGCCATGCAATGAATAGCCATCGAGCTCCACAACCGATATACGTTCACTAAATTCGTGTCATGCGAAAGCATTGGTACCCGTCTCGTGAGACGACCCATACTGTCCGCGCAGCGACATCAGCAGTTCCAACGCCGGTGGCTTCAGCCGGATGCAAAGGAGGTATCTGCCCCGCTCCTTTAAGTTCACCAGTACACCCTCAATCGCCATGATCATTCATTAAAGAACTATGAAAGTTGGGCGCGATGGTTGGGCTCATAGCCCTGAAAAAAGCCTATTTAACCATTTGCGCAAAAAGCACTTTCTGGACGTCAGTAAAGCTGCGCGACAAATGAATTGAAGAAATATTGGCGCGTAGACCAGCCCAATGGCTTGTGCAAAACACGATGCATTTTGTTCTTCTCGGTGGAAAGGTATCAGAATATGTAAGATATTGAATATCAGGTTCACGCTCACTGTTTGTTTCGGACCAGGCATAGTCCACAGATGAGGCGATCAATCGCAAATTAATTCATCACTTTGATAGGATAGGTAAGAAAGAGGTGAAAGGCAGGATGAAGAATAAGGAGAGATGAGAGCTTACCTTGAGATACATAACACTGGAGGTGTTGTTGATGTAACAATGTACGTGAACGTCATTTTGAAGATTGGATGGAAGCAAATTTTCGAGGTTTAAAAAAAAAAGTTTAGGCCGCGGATTTTTATTCTGAATATTACATAAGCAGATCTTGAAAAGCACGCTACTACAACAGCACGGGATGACACTCCCACACAAAAGAAGAAATTTCCTTAGCAAATTCTTTTTTGTGCGGGTGGTTTTAGTGAGTGTGGTGCAAAGGGCTCTAACCCTATATTAATTTCGCAAAAAACAAAAAAAATTTCTCAAACCCTCACCCAATGCAACAGCTCCGGTATATCCCAAGTCCTACCACTGCGAGGAATTAAGCCAGAAGGAAGGGAACCTTAACAACAAAAAAACAAACAACGACGACACCAAAAAGATCCTCGACATCGCCAAACCGCAAATCCACTCCTTATCAACCCCCCTCTAATACACTTCGAAAATCAACCGCAATGTCTGCTGAAGTTGTTTCGTCCAACTGGAGGTAAGAGAGAAGAGCTATACGCGATAGCAGGGCGTTCTTTTTTTTTGTTTCAAGGTGGATATATATCGTCATATGCTAAAATGTCTGTCGGTATTAGGAATGTCGAAATCGGCCGTGTTGTCCTGCTGAACGATGGGCCTAGTGCTGGAAACCTCGCGGCCGTCGTCGAGATCATCGACCACAAACGAGTTAGTCAACCTGTTCACCTTTCTTTGCGTCGTGGGAAATGTTTGGTTTCGTTTGGTTGTTTTTGGGTAGTGCAGTTTTGGAGGGAAAAACAATTTCGACAAGTGTTTAGCTGATCGTTTGTGCCTGGTTCGACAATAGGTCCTCATCGATTCCCCCACCGTCAACCGTCAACCCATCGCCTTGAAGCACGTCACCCTCACCCCTCACGTCCTGGCCAAGCTGCCCGTGGAGCCGGTAGCGGTACCGTCAAGAAGACCTGGGAAGCCTCGGACGTCGAGAAGAAGTGGTCGGAGTCGGCATGGGCTAAGAAAAGGGAAACCCGCGAGAGGAGGAGAACTCTTACCGACTTTGAGAGATTCAAGGTTATGATTCTGAAGAAGCAGGTCAGTTTTGGGAAATGGCTCCTTTATGTTTTTATACCAGGAAAGCTAGGCGACAGGGGTGTTTAATACAATTGAACATGAACCTGAATGCGCACTGCTTCTGCGATAAGGGGAATGAATAACTGACTAATGCTTCGCGATACTACAGAGACGTTACGAAGTTCGCAAAGCGGCAGCCAAGCTGGCGAAAGCCTAAATCCCTTCCTGTTTTGCTTACAAATGTTTTCCTACCTCCTTTCTTCTGCTTTTCTCCAACTTCACACCTAAAAAAAAATCCGGATATAATACTTCGATTTCATTATAGGGGACCTTTTTCTTCTCTTTTTAACGGACGACTCCTTTTGTTTTATAGTATTTCTTTTCTAAAACTCGTTTTCTTTCTCTTTGTTTTCTTTCGATTTACTCTCATCCCGGCGTTTGTCTCTATATAATACATGCAACTTATGTCTCGAATTCCAAAAGAGGTTGAGCTTGTGCTTCTATTATAATTATCTCCTTTTCTTCCGATCTCTATTTCATTTCTTCTTTTTATTCCTGTCATAAATAAAAGGAAGTAATTACTTGAATCTCACAGCCTACTACCGTCGCGCGACGATCAATAATAGATCTCTGTGTCTGAATTTTTATTGAAGTTTAAACGTTTCGTGGCACCGGTGTATTTGAAAATTCGTCGGTTATTCGTCGGTGATTCTTGTTCGATATTGATTATATACCTAGAACATTTGTAGAGCATCGGAGACATGCTATGGAACTTTACGACTTTCCTTATTTGAAACTATCGAATTGCTTCTAATATGCTATACACAAGAACACTTAGAAAAATCGAACGCTAAAAGAGCTAGATATAGATATCACCATACTCAAAAGCCAGCCTATAGCTTCCAGATTATAACGCCTTGACAGTAGAAAATCCAAGGAAATGTCGTCATAAAGCCATAAAACACTTAAAAACATCCTTCCACAATAGACTTCTTAATTCAAGTGATTTATTAGCTACCGCAGCCGTAATAGCTCCATATATTGCATGCCAGTGTCTAATATCGTGAATTCCCTTCCCTTGGCGCCGCCGGCCGGATTTATATAAACCCGTACCGAAGGTCCACTCGGCAGAGCCAACCTCTCCAGGAAGCTACGTATAATCGGCTCACCTTGTTCGACGTAGCTGCAGGGTATATACTCGATCTCGACGATCACGCCTTTGATGACGGAACCCTGGCTCAGCGTCGCGACGCGGACGCAAAAGTCCTCGAGCTCGTACATGTGGCCGTCGGCCTTCAGCGTCTGCCGCATCGCCCACAGCCCCTGCAGCTTCGCCGTGAGCAGAGTCTCGAACTCGGCGTCGATGGTGACGATGGCCTTATCAACGAGGCAGAATTTTTTGCCCAGGTGGTGGGAGAGGTCGAGGTACTGCATGAACCTGGGGGCCGTATTAAGGGCCGAGGAAGGAGCAGCGCCGGTTTGCAATCCCGTGGGGCCGCCGGTTTCACGGAGCAGACGGTGTTCGAGGTTCCATTTTCCCATCTTTTCGGGCTGGAATTTCTTCGCCAGGCGGTCGACGACGGCTTGCGCTGGTTGCTGCGTCGTGCCGGAGTCCGGGCAAAAGTAGAGTCTTGTTTTGTAACCGGAAGGGAAAAAATAAGTTAGCTTCAATTTCCACCGAATATTGCTGCTTAAGCTGAATTGTACGTAGATCGGTCCGCAGAGCGCGTTAGCTTACCCCGTTACAGGCATGGCGCCTGATAAAGATTCGTTGAATGCGGCTGCGCGTGTAGTCGAATGGCGATACTGGGGGAATAAGATGGTTCTGGTTGTAGCTTTTCTGGTGTTCGTGTAATGGTAGTAGGTGAGTGGGACTTTGTTTTCGGATGTCCGCCATCTCTTTCTCCCTCAGCTAATTTTTTTGTTTCCCGCTCAATCCAATCACACGCCAAAAAGTGAAAAAACAGGTACGGCGCGGGTACAAATCACTTTTTCCTCACAACCCACCTAGTACAGTGGTACATATTCTTGTATTATATCTACTTCCCCCCTTTGCTATTATTCGATTCGATTCGATTCTTTACACAACGGCTCCTGCACAGCACACGTGCTGCTATAACCGTTGGGGGTGTGATGGGAGTGAAATCCGGTACTTGGAGCTCTAACCGTGAAACACGCGTAGAGTACAAAAAGCTACATCCTTTCTACGTACGATCTTTCTGAACAGGTTTACTGATCTATCGATTATCTCTCCCAACGGCGCCAGCTCATTCGACTGTTGTACAACCAATAAATCACTCAAAGTTCAAGTTTCGCCCTGCCTTCGAGGTAGTTCCCGTGGTACACGTGCACGATCAAGCAGTCAGAGTGGAATCATGGATTTTGTGAGTGGTACTTCCGTTCTGAAGACGAATGTCGAGCTTTTATCCTCTGCTTGATCCCTTTTTTTTAAAAAAAAAAAAAAAAAAAAAAAAAAAATGAATAACTATTCCGGGGAACTGTCGTGTCGCACAAAGGATGCTAAGCATAGTACTAACTAAAACGAACGTCTGGACGCAGTGGAACCGGCTGATAGGCAGTAGCCCCGCGTCTGCGCGCACGCAAAAGCGGACGGAGGATTCAACGCCCGAGGCACGGTTAGCTCGCTTCAAACGCATATGGCAATGCTTATTGGTAATACAACTCCCAACTCTCTCTTCTGGACCTTCGCACTACTGTGTTCCGTCCTGGTAACTGGTACCATAATGCAGTTTTCTAACGTCGATTCTTTTTTTTTTTTTTTTTTTTTTTTTTTTTTTTTAACTGAGATAATATAGCACGCATGGCGAAACGGTCGGGAGAACGATCCGCAAGCGCAGGAAGTCATCCGCAGCTATATCAAGCGGCTAACGGACATTCTTGTCGAGGAGGAAAAGCGGTCTGTTCGCCTTTGCATGCAGTTTGCCTACGACCAGCAGGTTTACATCGCCATCTCCAAGGTCGCACAGACGAATGGCTCCCCGGAAGTTATCAAGGAAGCTATCAATGCCTTCTCCATGCTGATCGAGAATGAGGACGAAGGTTTTATGGAACAACCCAGCTTCGCGCAGAGCCTGATCAGCTTCCTACAGCATACATCGGTCATGACCGATCGGACATACGAGAGCGAGTTCGTAGAGTTCCTGTTCAGCATAGCGGCCAGATCAGGCTAAACCCCGAGATATTACCGGTTTGGTTTACGACACCTGAGGAACAGAATTTCCGGTCTGTGGGTAGCATCGGCAGGTCGCAGAGGTTCGAAGCAGCTTCTAACAAAGTGCGACACGGCTTTCATCGCGGGTAAGTAACACTGCAGCTCTCTTTTTTCACATGCTCAAATTCCCAGCTGGGTTTTGAATGAGATTTTTTTGACGGTTGCGTGCGTTGTGTTGTGTTACAGGAAGAATTCCCACTTTTTTACCTACTTCTCGACTATGTGCACCACGATGGCAGGGTTGGAGACTTCGCTAGGACGGGGCTGCTGTACATTATAGAAGCAGCATCGTCCTCCCTCGAGCTCGAGCGTTGGATTGTCGAAAGCGACTTGGCAACCCTAATGGCTTCGGGGCTCGGTGCGCTTTACAGCCAGTTGAGCAGGAAACTAGTTATTGCATATTCCAAGGAAGACCCCCCTGATATTCTCGTCCTATCAGATTACTCCTCTGAAGCTCCTTCGTTTGGTGCCGAGACGACGGAATCGCCCGATTTCAAAACGCACCTGGACACGTTTCTATCCTACCTGGTATTCTGGCAGGATGTCTTGGAACATTGCCACTCCGTGGAAGTTAAGCAGACATTGTTGGACCACTTCCAAGTTCTCTCTTACAACAGCTCCTGTAAGTTGCGCATCCGTGAAGAGAAGTTTCACAGCATGAGTTTAGTTTACTAAATTTTGGAGTGTAGCTATCCGTCTCTTCTCGAAAGCTCTGATGTGGACGGTGGATCCTCCGTAGCTGTTCTCACGTACCTCCGCGCGATCCTCGATACATTAGAACACAAAGATCTAATCAAAATCATCCTAACCTACCTCCTTTCCCTCCCCTACAACATATTTCCCGTCCGCTCCCCAACATCCCCAAGCGCGCTAAACGGAAGAAGTCTCTCGACCTGCTTTCTTCCATGACTGTGGACAGCGAGCAGGCACGTCCTACGCCAGAGCTGTACAACTCGTGGACTTAGTCTCACTAGCTTAAAGTCGACCTCGCAGCTAACCATCAGCGCAACGCTACGCCTGCTGTCAACCATCATTCGGAAACACCACCCCTACGCGGTGTCCACGCTGCTCAAGGTGGTACAGTACGACGTAGATAGGCCTCAGCAGCCCCAGAGGACGATTGGAGCCCTCAGGGGAGAATGGACATGCTTTTCTCAATGATTTCAGGAATATCCGAGGACGACGACAGGGAAGAACTAGCGGAGTCGTACAACGCCTACGTTAAGGATACATGGTCTACCCTAGAATCGCACCCGTGCTCCATAGGAGCGGTGTCCAGGTCGAATCCTTACTCTTCCATGATCCTTGAACCCGGGGACCAGCACCTCAATATATCCATGCACATGATACGGTCTGATGACCCTGTCCTTGCCTGCATCGTAGCGTTACTGGAGAGCTTCTTCCTGAACACAGTGGAGACGAATCTTATGCTGACAGCCGTCGTCGTGGACCTTGCCACGTGCTACTGGACGAGGCTGGAGGGCTGGCTGCTGTGCGACCCTGCGTCGTACAAGTTTGACGACAACGACTCGGACGACTCGGACGACGCAGAGTCGGAGCTCGACGATGACTCTAAGAGCTGCGACGTAGAAGGTGACGGCAACGTTACGGACGACGAGGAGATCGAGTTGCGGCAGCTGAAAGGGATGCAGCGGGCGAGGAAGGTTCCGAATATGACGAGCAGCAGTCCGATAATCAAAGCTCTTGAGACGCTAATGACGCAGTACAGGCGGTATAAGTCGGAGATTCCTGACCTCGCTGAAAAGCTAGTGGAGCGCAAAAAGGCGTTCCGCTTCGCCGATAACCTGAACGAGGCGCTCCTATCATCATCCTCCGCGGCGGGCACACCGACGACGACGTCGTCGGGGTTCCCGCCTTCCCCGCATAAGCAGCAACAACTAAAAACGGGACGCGGACGGAACGTCGCCGTCGACCCCGCTGGTTCACCGCGGCGGAGCCCCTCGGATGCAGGATACGCCACGCCTCCGCGGAGACCTGGAGGAAGGTCGAACGTCTTGTCGCCCATTAAGACACCTGTCAGCAGCCGCGGCATGAGCCCCGCCGCTAGAGGTGCGGCGCTGAGCTCGCCGTTTGGGAGCCATCTCGCGGATACGCAGAGGAAGATACGGCGGTGAGCTGGATAGCCACGGAGCTGCCGCCGATGGAGCAGGACTCGAGCACGGGTGGCAACGAGGAAAGGGTAACGATGAAGGCCGCGGATACGGCCACTAACGGCGGCAGTGCCGTCGAACGTTCCGCGACGGCGACGCCTTCGACAGGTGTAAATGAGCAGAACGAAGCTCTGCAGGAGCTGACGTTATCCCATCTACTGACGAACATTGTGATATTACAGGTATGTCTGTCTCATCTAGATTTTATCTTTTGGTATAACTAATATACTAATCAATTTTTACCAATTATAGGAGTTTTTGAAAGAACTCGCAGCTTTAATACAGGTCCGGAGTTCTTTGTTTGCTGAGGTGTCTTTTGTAGCTTAGCAGTGTTCTTTTTTCCTGGACACGGGTTGCTATATTTCTTTCTTTCTTTCTTTTTTTTTTTTTTTTGAAATGATTTGACATTAATATTACTTTATAAATATTTTCCCTTCTATTTGAACTTCTATCGAGAAGGTTGTTTTGATTCACATGTAGTCTATCTTTATCATCTGCTCATATCTAGTCCATTGGAATGTGTCCAAGCACAAGATGTCATCACAGAGACAAAATACCTTTTATTAAGCGGCAATAGCTTCGAGAACTACAAAATCATGACGATAATTTACAGTTTTTGTTAATGGTATGAAAACAATAAGTGAAATATATATTTTTCTATAAATCTGTCACGCAACCATGGCTGGCATCAGCGACGAGCTTCGAGTACTTGTACAGCACGCCTTCTGATACTTCAGCGGCTTCGGCTTGTACTGCTCCTTCCGCTTGCTCAGCGTGGCGTCGTCGACGAGCAAGTCGAGCTTCCTGTTCTCCGCGTCGATGAGGATCTCATCGCCGTCCTGCACGAGCGCGATCGGACCGCCTTCCTGCGCTTCGGGCACGATATGGCCGATCAGGAAACCGTGCGAACCACCGCTGAACCGTCCGTCCGTAATAAGTGCTACGTCCTTACCCAGACCGGCACCCATGATCGCGCTCGACGGTTTTAACATTTCTACCATTCCGGGAGCTCCCTTGGGACCTTCGTAGCGGATGACTACTACGGTTTTCTCTCCCTTTTTGATTTCACCCGTTCGAGGGCTTCGATGAACAGATCCTCCGCGTCGTAGACTTTCGCTTTTCCTTTGAAGACTAGTCCTTCCTTTCCTGTGATTTTACCGACGGAGCCTCCGGGTGCTAAAGAACCGCGGAGGATCTGAATGTGTCCCGTCTTCTTGATCGGGTTCGATAAAGGTCGTATAATCTGCTGGTCTTCGGGAAATCCTTCGCACTTCTCCAAATTTTCTGCGAGCGTTTTTCCAGTGACAGTCATGATACTTCCGTCTATCAGATCGTTCGCTAACAAATACTTCAGCAGCGCCGGCGTGCCGCCGATCTTGTGCATGTCCGCCATGACATACTTCCCGCTCGGCTTCAGATCCGCCAAAAACGGTATCCTATCGCTAACCTTCTGGAAGTCGTCGATGGTCAACTCCACGCCGACGCTGTGCGCTATCGCCAGTAAATGCAGCACCGCGTTCGTCGAACCCCCAGTAATGTTGACTACGACCATTGCATTCTCGAACGCGGCCCGCGTCAGAATATCGCGGGGTTGATATCCTTTTCGAGTAGTGTCCTTATGGCAGCTCCGGCCGCTAAACATTCCCGTTGCTTTTCGGGGAGTCGGCGGGCGAAGACGAGGAGTACGGGAGGGTCATGCCCATGGATTCGATGGCGGTGGCCATGGTGTTTGCGGTGTACATGCCGCCGCAAGCTCCTTGGCCGGGGCATGCGTGGCGGATGATGTCGAAGCGGGTCTTCTCGTCGATGGCGCCAGTGATGTACTCGCCGTATGCTTGGAATGCTATAGTTCGGAAGTTTAGTTATTATAAACATGAACGTTTATTGAGGGTAGCGGTCAGGAAGGGCGGCGCACCAGATACGATATCGATCTCTTTATTCCCCTGGCAGGCGGATCTTCCGGCTTTGATCGTACCGCCGTATACCATTATCGAAGGTCTGTTCACGCGGCCCATTGCCTTTTTTTTTTTTTTTTGGTCAAAAAGTGTTAGTATATCGCATAGCCAAAACGGTCAGATTGATAGGTCGTTATAAACTAACTTTTCTCCACAGGATATGTCAGTCAGTAATTTTTTTCTATTTTTGAGAATCAAAGTCAAATGAGCCCTTCCTACCTATGATGACACCCGGCATATTCTTGTCACAGCCCGGAATCGAAATATTTGCGTCATACCACTGGCCCCCCATTACGGTCTCTATCGAATCCGCGATCAGATCTCGAGATTGGAGGGAATACCGCATGCCGGACGTTCCCATCGATATAGCGTCACTAATATACAGCATTAGCAACAATTGACCCGGGGGGGGGGGGAGAAAAAAAAAAAAAGGCAATAGATGGTTTCTGTTTAGCGCACCTGACACCGACGGTATTGAACTGATAACCTACGAGTCCAGCCTTCTCGACTCCCTCCCTGATACGGTTGTTCAAGTCCAGTAGATGCATGTTGCACGGGTTACCGGTGTACCATACCTACAACCTCTCCAGTTAGTTAGTTCTTCCGATTTAGGGAGAGATAGTTTTGGAAACGTACGGACGATATCCCGACTTGCGCCTTGTTCATGTCATCTTCGTTGAGACCCGTAGCGTAGACTAGATCACTGAAAGTTAACTTAAGTCTGCCCAATTGAATTCACTAAAAGCCCTGAGGAATTTCCTTTTCAATTCAGCAAAAAAAGGAAACTTACGCATGGCTTGAGATGCGCCTTGCGACTTTGGTTGAGTAATTGCCCGGCTCGTCTTGTTCAAGACGCCGGCGTCTCCTTGTTCGCTGTAGCCATCCTGTTGTTTGACGATGAAGAAAATTGTCTACTGGAGAGCAAGTTTAGGGAATCAGCACTCGATTTTAGAACAAGAAGAAGTAAGAAGAACTAAATAACGCGAATAATGGTTCGAATGGTATGATGTTTAATTGGTCTTTTTCTCCTTGTATATAAAGCTAGACCTTGCACCTCCGTTCATTCCTCCCCCTCCATTCCACACCCCACCTCAAGTTGAGCACGTGAAGACCAAAGACTAAAGAAAAACGAAAAAAAAAAAAAAAAAAAAAAAAAACAGCTCATATACAACTTACGAGATCAAGTGAGTCGACGATAACCGTAAGCTGCTGCTATTGAGTGTTCGAGGATGCGATAGTTGTGATATTATTCTCTGGCGGTTGCAGGCTATTGCGCTCTGGCACCTGGAGAGTAAAAGTGCCCGCGTCATGATTCTGGCCCTCTCTTTTTAATTGTCGAATGAGAATAGAGTTAAATTCTTCACTTCTTGTCTTAGCTACAGCCGGGGTTAAAAATTTTTTTCGTCAATAAAATGGCTGGAAGAATTGAAGAATTGGACCGGTCCCACTCTAAACCTCCGAAAGAAAGCGGACTGTCGTCGGCTGTATATCTCGAGAAGCTCGCGAAGCTTAAGTGCTTCCTCGGGAATATTAGAGCGAGGATATTATTAGGAGGAAAGAAGATTGAAGATCAAGAAGAAGAAAAAAACTGTCGTGTTCTCTCCGAGTCGCAGAAGAGAAATGTCACAATGAACTATATAAAAGGATCTGGGCACCGTTTTATTCACTTCATATACATAAAAATAGCTTTTTGTGCAACGTATTTTTTTTTATTTATATTTTTTTTTTTTTTTTGAATTTACGCCTGCCAAGGTATATGACCGGCCGAGAACCGGAGGTATAAGCTTTCCAAGGGTCTTAAGACAAGTATATACAGCTAAGTAGCCAATAATGTCCGGTTGATTTCTTATTCGCAAACCGTTGATGGAGAGCAAGCTAACCCAATGCAGTTTCTTTTCCTTTTGCGATTCTTAACAGCGGAAAGTGGGTCCTTTTGAAGAATCGCGATCAATATTCACGAGAAGCTGACAACTAAAGATTACATAGCCATCTCTTATTAACAGTAAAAGAATACAATAGTATTGATAATGAAATACAATACAGTTATATCCTTATTCATTTTCAGCTGTCTTCGAGATCTTCTGCCGGTGTCGGCGGATCTGTCGTTAAAATACTTGTGCAAATATGTATCCATCTCCCTGAAGGTCCACCACCGATCTCGCCGCAAAATTTTCTGGTTCGACGAAACAAGCGAAGGCTGTCAAAGCTCACTTTTAAGCCTCAAATATTCAAAAAATTAGATTCATGCAAATTTCATTTATTTGTCTTTCTTTTGCTCTCACGAGATATTATCAATGTTCAATCTGCTAAACTACTTCAGTATCTAGATGTCTCGCATCCGGACGAATGTACTATTCCCCTATGCTTACTAACATGATACAAAAAGAAAAAGAAAAGAGAGAAAAAAAAAAGAAGAAAAATGACTCCGTCCTATGTATTGCTATCCTTCTTATCATTTCATACATGTTTTCTATTGATCAGCGTTCGTTCTGCCTCCCACTTCCCCACAATCCCATCCGCCATCTCCTCCCACCATCACCGCTGCCCGAGGATGTCAGACAGAAATCAGCTAGGTCTCGGAACTCTATCAACAGCGGCGACGACTTTGATAACGACGAGGTGCATGCCGGCGCTTTTAAACGCTTCCGGAGCGAGGCTTCGTCCTGACACCGTCTTATGAAATCTGGATACGCAGTATATTTTTAACATTTTAAAGCTCTATATCTAAAAGAAAGATTATTATTATTACCTTTAGTTCAACATCACGCGCCAACATTCTTCGAAGCCTCCTGCTCACCTTCGTCGGAAAGCTCCCACAGATGTTGCGGAGAGAGATAAAGCTGCTGATAGATTATTGGAGAGTCCCGAGAGCTAATAAAACATTTTTTCAAGTTAGAAAAAAAAATTTCAATATTAAAGATTTACGATAAATAAATAAATAAATAAATAGCTCACAGCTAGGTTGCGCGCCTAAAGGCACTACGACGGCGAGGCAGGGCCGCCCTAAAGGCGACGAGGGCGGCGGCATGTCGTCGTTCGTCGGCCACGGTGGCGCGAGGGGCTTGGTGGCGCATACGCCATGATTGGAGTCCTGTATGGGCGGCAGAACCTGCGGGGCATATGCAGCTGCTGCTGCGCGGCGCGCGCAGCGCTGCCGCTGTTAGTGTTATCGTCGCTGGAGTGGCTACTCGATAAGGCAGCCAGGATGT
>AZLU01000291.1:0-45867 GCA_002224055.1 Pezizomycotina sp. ARF18 | reverse complement strand
GTTCACGGGAATACACTGGAATACCGTGCCGAAAAAGCACACAACTGCGCTAGCCAGGCTAAGATGAAAGTGAAGAGCAGGGCAGCCTTGAAGCGGCGTTTTTGTTCTGTATGGATTTGGGACGAGCGTTTTATAGAACAGCAGAAGAGAGGTCTGATCAGGAAGAAGTATTATAGGATATGTCGCATTGAGAACTAAGAAGAACTGCAAGAGATTAAAAATCTTAGCTACATCAATTGGTTGGGCTATAAGGTGATTTTGGTGAGCAGGAAACTACTGCTTGGCTCATTCGGTAAGTGGAAAACGACTGATCGTAGAACTGAAGCGCCGGCATCTGAATTCGAGTCTGTTAGAGGTTTTCACCTATCAGAGGGATTGGCACTTAAATACTTGTCCGAGCGCCTCTAGAGAAAGAGAAATAATAGTTAGATACGATGCCATATTCAAGGGCGAAACAGGAAATCCACGATGAAAGGAACCATTTACAACTTACGCAAATTACTGCGAAGCTCCAAATTCTGCAATGAGCCAGGCGAACTACGATAACCCAGTCGAATACTCGCACCGAGCTCGTTATCGCATACCGAGCGTAGAGCCTTAAGCCTTACTACCACCGTTTAATAGTAATGAAAATAGCGGCAAACAACGATCAACGCGATATTGCCACCACCTGGATGAGGAATGAGGTCGACAGAATCCGTGATAGCCTGTGCAGGAATTGAATCCGTGATAGCCTGTGCGAGGAATTGAATTGAGCACGCTCCCCTTGAACTGCGACTTCAGAAGCAGCTACGGATGACACTGAGGCGCCTAGGTAATCTGCGATATCGGAAACAGAGGCGTTGGATTCACCAATGAAGTTGCTTAGCGATGTTAAAACGGAAAGCATGGGAGTAGTGTGATATTTCGGTGCGATGGCGGCGAGAAATATACCAAAGCCATTGACTTGATTAGTCAGAATTCGATAAGCCCGTCGTATCGCACAGTTGATGTCGTCGCAGTTGCCATAATTGTATCTTTGGAGTTTTGAAAGTGACAAATCGCTGTACAGTAGAGAAATTGATCTCGATCGCGAATGGCTGTCAACATTCAAGAGAAGTTTCTCTCAGAGTGCGGAGGAGGAAAAAGATAAAAGGGACCTCCATTAACAGCTTGATAACTGTTTATGAATTAGCAACAACTAGCTGATCAAAGATTAGGCTCGGAGGCGCTCGTCCATGAAGGTTTTCCTAGCTTTCTCAGGGTGTTCTTAGCCGTTTTTGGTCTTTCACAAACCGAGACGTTCGCGATTGTTTCAGAAGCTTGAGAGAAGTATTGGAGCGTCGGGGAGAGGACAAATCTCCTTGCCTCTGTGGGCCCATTTGTTTGCCCTCACGCTTTCGTGTCGAAATGTGTAGCAGCTGTGGTGGGGCAAGACTACAACGGTAGTCGCCGTGGCAGGGCCGACAACTATCGGTGACGCAAACAAGGGGCTCGGCAATCAGGGACTCACGTTAAGATATCGAACGTAATGAATTTTGTTTGAAATTTAGAGTATTATGCATACATGGGTGCGGTGCAGTTTTTTACCTACTTGTTTGCCTCTCCATCGGTGTGCCCTGAAATGGTGGAGCCGGGGTTCGCTGACAGATGAGACTTCAGGCGATCACTAGAGTAAGGATCTGCGCCTCTCGACTATTAACAATAACCCGTGACAAGCTAGTTAACCACGTAGAACGGCGATCACCAGGACACCAGAAAGAGTATTCCATATAGATAACGCTCGCGGTTCGCTCGGTTATGAATGACGGTCATTTCGAGGGAGTGAGAAGAGCTAGCTGACTGCTATTCATAGACTAATCCCTTCAATTCTCCAAAATACGCAAAAGGATTGCGTGAGAATAGTGATCCGAATGGACCTAATTTAACGACTCGAACGAGAGATTATTATTCCTGAATTTTTTCCTTGTATATTTGTTACGCGACTCGGACGATTCGCTATTTCATATCGCCATTCAGAGCGAAAGCTTCCTGGTGAGGATGTTTCAAGCTAATCGCTTTCCACGATAATACAGGTCACCCCTGAGCCGCGAGCCGAAGGAAAATCAATCCTGTCCGCGGCATTTGAGAAAAAAAAAAAAAAAAAAATTCTAAGTCGCTTCGTCAATACCAACATCCCAACTTCAAGGTCAAGCACCCTTACGCCCGAAATAAGGGACAGACTTGTCAATCGTGGCGCCAGACCTATATTGCCGGGATCCGCTCCGAGGGCCTCAAGCTCGCAATAAGCTGGAACTTGTTTATGTTTTAATTTGAATTAAATTGCGATCCTTTGCGTGGGGAACTTGATTGTTGAACAAATTACACTCGCTCTGACAGTTCTGACACAAGATTGTTTCTGCGCCAATCTGTCGGCTCCTGTTGCCATTCAGTCAGTTTCCTGTCAAACCCGGACGTTTTGAAAAACCTGAACCACCTAGTGCAACGAGGTGAGTCCGCCTAGCTGTGGACAATTTGATCTATAAAATCCATTCACGTTCTCCTCTCCTCTGTTTAAGGTTCTCCTCAAGCAGAAGTGTCCAGGGACTGCTCGTTTACCTACAAACGCAGCTTAAACTTGAGCAACAATTCAACACGGCCAACTACTCGTCACTCTCTTCTCGATATCCGTTTCGGTTTCTTCACCTTCGAGCGTTTGCCGGCATTCGCTTTTGCTTTTTCTAGCTGCGAGGTTCCTCCAGTATTAACTACAGAAGCCGATCATACCAAAGCAAGATGAAGCTTCAACCCTTCTCTGATCTCGCCATCCTAGCCTTCATTGGCAGCGCAATCACAGTCTCAGCGGCGCCTTTACTGTCGCGGCCTCATTAGAACTCCGAAACTTTGGACGCTTCGGGATATCCCTTCTCTCGCTTCCCAGAACATCCCGAGCGTCTGTCATCGTCGAGCCTTTGGACAACCATAATCCTCTGGAATTCATAGGGCCCTAGATTACTCCGCTCTAGCGCTATTCTTCGTCATATTAGCGACTTGCCTGGGCTTGAGAGGTAGTTACTGAAGTACTATTATGTCTAGTATAGGGACAATATAGTCTAGCATGTCAGGCGTTGATGAGTTATATTTAATACTTATTGGTAACATCTTTATTCGACAGATTTTGTAGCAGAATGTTTGTAGTAGTAAGGTTGTTTGTTTTAATATTTTAATATGCATGTAAATTAAATCTCACGCGTTATTTGTAATTGTAATTTATCCGAAGATCTGGATTCAGCACCAAAGAGTAATATCACAACTTAATAGGAATTATACCACATCTTGTGAACAGCCTCCTTCGGCCGTTACATCTGCCATGTTTGTACGTATCCTGACATCCGAGGCCCGTTTCATTTGCGAAACTGATCGGGCCGGGCCTGAGCTGTTTACAGTAAATTGAGAGATCTGTTATATTAAGTAGTTATTACTTAGTATACTACGAAATCGAAATCAAGACGTCGGACAAACTGTAAGCATCAAGAGTAAATTGATCTCTTTAGTAACGGACTATCTCCATTAATTCGTCCTCCTTCCGTATTGCACTCTATGCGACGATGGGATCCTAGTTATTAAGCCCTCCGCGGACAGAGTCCTTGTCACATTCGGTTGAACAGGATGTTTTTCACTCTCAACACCCCATGTTCTATATCCACATGGCTTTCAAGCGTCGTGACGCCGACACCGCGCGGCCGCTTGAAACGGCCTGCGCTTGCTACCACCGCTACCAGCCCTCACATTAGGACTCTATCGCCGCCGCTACTAGCGGCAGGTGGCCCCTTTGAGACACCAAAGAAGCGTTCGAATAGCGGCTTCAGTGCGGTAAACAGGCGACTAGAATACCTACGCCGTATTGATTGGCGCTCTATATGGCGGCCGGCGCGTTCACTGCACAGATGGCTATTAGTTACTATTTCCAGATCACTGAAAATAGGGTGTTAGGAGTTTAATTATGCCAATACCGCACGTTGGATCGCTCGAGTTATTCGCTACGCTCAAGATCCTCATCCTCAGCGCGTCTGCAAGGATAACAAACAAACCCACGCTGAATATCAGAACAAGCATGAGCCTCTGCCGCAATGGTAACTGGTCGTTCTATAGCGTATTGATGGGATGAAGTAGATCGCCAGGTCGCTGAAGATGCTGATGCTAGACACGCTCATCCAGAACGCGATGCGGTTCATACAGTGACCCTTTTGCGTCAGAGAAAGAAGATGGGTGTGCACTGGAAGATCGTGCCGCCGAGGAAGCCAGCATGGCGCTACTGATGAAGGTGAGGGCACAGCAGATGGAGATTCGGTGCGTGGGCGGAGGCGGAGACGGTGGAGGAAGAGGAGGATGGAGATCTTTGTGAAGCCGACGGTGGAGTACTACATCGTTTGAGCGAGGACCCTGTGATGACGTAAGGGGAGATTTAGCTGGAATAAAATAAGGCGGCTGTGAGGCAACGTGATCATGTCTGCCGCAACCCGGTCGCGACGGACTAAAATGCGCACGAAAAAGAAAAAGGGATGGCTATTTGTTTGTACCTTAATGCTTGCTACGATTGATGCATCTCGAGGAACGTCCTATACAGGGTGCTACGCCCCCGGGTATCACTGTAAACGTTAGTAGGTAAACTTTTCTATATTTTGGAAAATACGTCGTCCTGTACCCAGACAGGAAAATACTCCATTTTTTTTTTTTTTTTTTTAAAGGCATAATCCAGATAAAGACTATCGTGGTCATGGATGCGGTGATCTGTGAGCACGAAGTGAATGTTAGCGACGGTAAAGAAACCGTAAACGCCCGGGACAGAGGACGCTCACCGATGCTAGAAATATGAAGAAGTCGTCCCACCACAGGGACCCTAACTGCCCCCGAATATACAGCCGACCAACCACACGACGACCGAGAGAGCCGAGAAGAAGACACCGGCCCGATCACGGCGGGAACCGAGTGCCCTGATCAAGGGAAGAAAACGGAACCATCGAACCGTTGGGCCCGAAAGGAAGCAACGGATCTGTGGGATTCCCTTCGGTCGAATTTGCGGCTATAGCTATCTCGAAAGTTTGACGATCCCAGATGAAAGTTTTACTAAATGGTGTTAGGAAATCGGAGGGGAAAGTGCAACTTTGCCTATCATCTAAATATAAGTAGGAGATTGCGAGATCACCACCTGTTTACATTCTCCACGATGGCGACGCTAGGTATTTCCAGACTGGTTTCTCCGCAGATCATCAGGTACAGACGCAGGACGATAAACATGGTATGCGAGCAAAATCTCTTCACTTTCTGCCGCCTGCAGCCATACTCCAAGGAGCGTTATGGCGAGTACGTCAGAATATCCAAAAACGTCCCGCAACGTTCTGAAGCCCCACACGCTCACGATAATACTAAAAGGTCCTGAATTTGCAGCTACTTGCAAGGAAGAGCCGTGGATCAGGATTTTCCTTCGGCGCCCCGTCGGGGTTCGGTGGTGCATAAGCTTTCGTACATCTCGCTGGCCTACCTCAAACAGCTGCGGTCGCTTTGAGGTCTGAGGATGTGGCGTTCCATGGGTGTCGTTTCGTGGAGCTAAAAATGGTCAATATATAGAAAAAGTAACGGAACTTCCAAGGGTAAAACGATTCTTAGGTATTCAAACGGAGAACACATGAAGGGATCTGGATGCGTTGATCTTGATTTTTGGAAGTGGTATTTGTATTTGTATTATTTGAGGTCAGGAACGATTTAAGATGATCAGAAACAAGTTAAAAATACGAGGGACGAGATCGAGTTTTCAGAACAAGATCAAATATCGGAACGACTACAAATGATAACCTTTCTGTCTTTGAAGTAGGTCTTCTATATTTGTACGTACGCTATTGCTTCTAGATAGCAGACTTGATCCACTAAGACCAGAGAATACGGCCTATCCTGACCTGCAAAGGATATTGATAATGAGATTTGATAGCCGAATAGACCCCTCAAAGCAAATAGCTTCGAATATGCAAAAGCGACCTCGTCACCGAGGTAGAAGTCAAAATTTTGGGTTTGAAATAGAATTATCTTCGTTTAACTAATGTTAACATAAACAAGAGTAGGTTAAGAATATAGGGCTTTTCGAGAGCGTGAACCCCACACTAGTAAAGGTGTGGAATGCAATGGAGGATGGTCATTATTATAAAACGTTTCAGCGTAAACATCTCAAAAGAAAAGAATCAAGTAAGCACCTCTAAATCCGACACCAAAACCAGAAAAGAAAATAAAGATATCTAAAAATATATGACGTAAAATTATAAGGTACACACATAGGATGTTTCTATCTAATGTACATCTTTCCTTTGTCGCAAAAGAAACCCAGAGACCCAGCAATGTTATGAATCGTCGGCGGAGAGGGACTGCATCTAAGGGTAAGGGTTCAACTGGCCGACGGACTCGTAGGTCGGCTGGCAGCGCTGCATGAAGCACTTGCCCGCAATCGCGGGACTGGAGTCCTTCGGGTGGCAAGGGGTGAGGTCCTGGGCGTGGCACTGCTCGATGCCGGTCTTGTCGCCGTTGAAGTCGCAGATCAGAGCACAGTCGTCGCCGAGGTACGCGTCGGTGGCCGGTTACCCTTGAAGACGTGACCGGGAATTTGAGGAGGCACTGCTTTTCAAGTGAGAGGACGGAGCCGGCAACGGGAGCGGAACCGGGGATGTGAGCAGGGCGTCGGCTGGTGCATCGCGAGCCTTAAGAGGTGGGCGGAGGCCGTGATGGCGGAGAGGAAGAGGGCGGCGTAAGTGGTGAACTGCATGGTGTCGGTGGATTAGGTTTTGTTTTGTTTTTCGGGAAGGTGCGAAGGACTGTTGTCTGTTGTTATGAGTATCGTGAAAAATGGCCAACCAGGACGTATAAAAGGGGTCGGATGTTAAAATGAATGTTCTTTCTGTTTAGTTGTCGGCTTGATGCGACTGTTGTCGGGAATCGTCTAGATTCGAATGAATGTGTGATTTGTCGGTTAATGAACGGGATGTCAAACAGGTGGCTTTTTTTCCAGAGACTCGGAGAGAACAAAAACAAGCTTCGCGAACGGGTAACTCCAATGCACAGGACAAGTAAAAGTAGTCGAGTCTGAGTTACAAAGAGTTGAGCGGGCGACTTCGTTCTTATACGGGATGGGCTGGGAGGTTTACCATCGCCGCTTGGTTCCTTGGTCCCTCTCGTATTAGGTATTATCCCTGCGAGTATCTTTTTGGTTTGGAAAAGGGGAAAAGAACAAAGCGCCGAGCCCAAAGGGGGGGAGAGTATTGTGGATCCGTGCGGGTGAGAAAAAAAAAGAGTGAAACGAGCGATTTTTCGGCTCATTGTCCTGCCCGAACTCGATAGTGTGTTTGTTTGTTCGTATACTATAATCTAGATATACATACGTATATACCTAACCTACATTGTCACGGTACATATACTATTTTTCATGTGCGAAATACGAGTAGCTGCTGTTGCGTGTAGCGCAGGCTGAAAAGGGCTAAGTACACCTGGGCGGCAGCAAGTCTCCTTTAATTCTAATTTCGCGATTTCTTTCTGCATGACCTTTGACAATCAACTTGGCCTAGTTCAAATCTGGGAACTCGGATTATTATTTATTATTTTGTTCCCTGGGAAAACAGCAAGGCTCAGGGGTTCCACACTTTGACACCCCTATATTAAGGAAAGGTCAGAAATATCTCGTTCGCAGGGTCGCAGTGTTCAATGAGGATCGCTGTACAAACAACCTAAATGTCCTGTCAATCGTTCAATTCTTCTATTGAGCTTAATTCAAATTCAGCCCTGTGGGAAAAGGCTAAGATCTGTGTCTGTGCGGCATTTGCGAATCCAGAGCGTTGGAGTTTCATGTAAATCGAGTAGCGCTTGTTTGTCCGCGCTGAGTGTGCGTATTTTCCAATTATTTTCATTTTGGCTGTGTACCGTATGTACCAGTACATGTCCTTTTAAATTCAGTAAGATCTTGGCCGTTCAGCAGCGGCAGACGGATAAAGAATTTGGTCCAAATGCGCAGAAGTGATCCAGGGGATGAAAGAGGAAGCTAACTCAAACGGCCAATTAAGATTGCGGGGTAAATCACTTTTCCAACGTCCAATAACCAACGTTATTGTTGATATTCTCCATCCGATCTTCGTATGGAAGGAGCTTTATCAGACAGTACGCTTCCAAAGTAAACATGTATACTTGTAGCTACCATCGAGCATATGAAATTCGTTCACCTGCTCCGCACCTAGTCTCTTATACAGCGACAGAGCAGCAGGCGTGGATTCGATGTAAACATCTTCTGCTCCTTCCGCTTCCGCCTTGTCGAGGCCCATTGGACGAGCATGGATGCTGCTCCCGGCCTCCAAATGAGGGGAGAGTGGCCAACGATTCGAGCACTAATGTAAATCGGTTTTTTTTATTAACTATCTATCTAAAACATTTTAAAAATTTTTCCTGTCATGTATGGAAAGCTTTTCTTTGTCTTACCGTAGAAATCTTCCGCTCTATATCTTTGCGACCCGAACACTCGCAATTTTGCTGCTTTCATTTTGTGGTAGAGCTCATCACCCAGGTACGAATTGATAAACCTGCGGGCCGTGGCAAGGGAGTAGGCATTTCAACGCTGGCAGATGATAAACCACTACCCTCGTCGTTTCTTCCATGTTCTCCCGCGGCGAAGATGGGTTTAGTCCACATAGCATAAGAGACAATAGTCTCATGCCTGTCCTCCGTGACGTCGACAACCTTCATGGGTAAAATCCTGGAATTAGGAAGTTGGGACTGCCGGATTAGATTCTCTAGGCGCGAGATGCGCCAGGCTATGGCCTCTGTTGGTTGCGTTTTATCTGCCCTGCGCGGGATAAAGGCGTTGTTGTATGCGTCGTCGGCCATGGCCAAGGTTGTGAGAGCGATTATCTTCCGGGCGTCTACAACTTCTACGGGGCGAATTTCGAGCATTATTTTTGCGAGGCTGTGTATGCAGAGCGTATCGCGGTTTTTGTAAGCACTGGAATAGCCGATCTCTGGTAATTTGTTGATGAGCTACGCGAAACGGCTGTTATATAACCACACTTAACAAACGCTTTTTTTCTTTTTTTTTTTCTTGATAGAAAATTTGCAACGTGTTCTCGGAGGGGTATTATAAATCAATATCGCAACTTCAAACAATAAAGAGCGCGATAATTAGGTTGGACTTCGGGGATAGGTTTCGATCATTTGGCGGGCATCAATTGTTCCGTAAATCGCATTTTTTCATGAACCCGATGACACGGAAAACATGCCACTTGGCAACAACGACGGATCTCATCTTTTGCGACAACGTCATGGTAAACTGCCTTGATATTAGGGAAATAGCGGAATTTCATACAATGGAAACACCTTTACCATAACCACTTGCTTATCATTGCTTTCTCTCTCTCTCTCTCCCTCTCTCTCTCTCTCCATTCTTTTCGCTGTAATTGAAATTGTTGAACGTGACAGAACATAGAGCTTCTCTTTAGTATTGGTAAACCCGATCTCATGAAAAGACAAGGACATATCATGATTGATTCTTACTCACGCGCGAATAGTCATGTAAATAGTATTGAACCTGCAATCGATTTAAGAAACTAAATAGAACTACCAAGACTACAAGTAAAATGAATCTATCTAAAACCCATTTATAAGAAAAGAAAAACAAGCAAAAGCACAAGGAATACATGCAGAGAAACATAGATTTTCCTTTTTCTATAACCAAATACACCTTGCGCCTTGAAGAAAAGGGAAGCTTACACCATGACCCACGATCTAATAAAGCAAACTAACTTCGAAGCTTAAAGTTCTTTAATCGAAATGGATCCTCCAAAGCTCCCTGTCGGCACCTGATCTAAAGTCGCTCCTCGTGTGCATGGCCAGTATGTTGTCGCTGACCAACAAATCTCCCTTTTCCCAGACATTGTACAGCGCCACCCTCCTGTCGTGCAGCAGCGAGTCGAGAACTTCGCAGACCTCGGCGCTTTCTTCGGGGCTAAGCCCGTCGATGGTAACTTCGGTCGGCTCGAAGGCGGTCTTGCTTTGAGGCCACGGCTCGTGGTACCGCAAGCACGGCTTTCCGGTGACGGGGTGGTCAGCGACCAATGGCATCTCGGTGAGGACAGTGTTGTCGAAGCCACCGGTGCGGCAGGTCCACTTGAGTTCCTCAGACGCTCCAGGGGAGGTGGGGCGGAAGATACCGGAAGACGAAGGTAGACAGGGAGAAGAGCGTGAAACCGGTATCCCTCGGCGACGGCGTGATGGACGTGAAGAACTGGAAACGCGGCGGGTTCGGTACGAGTTTCTTAGAGCCGTCGGGGAGGTCGATCGTTTTGGTTTTGAAGAGCCCGTCGAAGTGGTACGGCATCCACTCGGAGGAGAGGACGTTGTTTAGGCCGCCGTTTTCGCTACCTTTGTCTTTGACTTCGAGGACTAGTCCGAACTTCAGGGAAGAGGAGTTCCGAAGTCGTGAGACTTTGGACGAAGAGTCACGGTTGTCGGTGCGCTTGAAGCCGCGGAGGATGACGGGGGAGTTGTGCTCGGAGAGAGCGCGGACTTTAGCGGAATCAACGTCTTCAATGTCGAGGCTTTCAGGTCCGGCTGCGGGGCGGAGGACGAGGCCGGACGGGTAGATTGGCTCGCAGGTGATCTCCGCCTTGTCCCAAGAATACAGGTCGGATTTTTCGCGATAATAGGTCGGCCTGTCGTTCTCATAAACGAGCTCGTACTTCTCGTCGCCGTCGAAGTCACGGCGGGGACCGGTGACAGTGGTGCCATCAAGGTTGAAGGCGATGGAGCAGTGCCACGGGGTCGTGAAGTCGGTCTCGGTCGGGAGGAGGTTGATCGACAGCTTCTTGTCGCCGAGAGACGGGTGGATCGAAAGACGAAGGTGGTCTCCGAAGTTTCCCGAACGGCACGGGCGAAAGCATCTCCTCTGAGCAACATCTGCTTCGCGATGTACTGCATTCCCTTCTTGAACTTCGACTTGGTCTGTGCAGACCGATCGGGTATACAGTCGCTAGATCAGTCTCCAAGAACTTGAGGTAACCCCTGTATGTCAGGCAGGTATCCTCGCTGCTCGCAATCTCGAACTTGGGGTCGTAGTCCGGCCTTCCGTACTGGTTTAGGAGGGCAAGGCGGAAGTTGCTCGAGTTGGCAACGTACGTGATCTCGTCCAGCTCGCCGTCGGGAGCATGGTGTTTTTCGTGATGTGTCTGAGGCGTGCGAACTCAATGTTCCGCTGAAGCCCTTAGCGGCGCAGATGCTCCGGAGAGTCTCGCCGTACGCCCAGACGTTCTTCTCAGGAACACCGAGGAGATCATTGTATACCAGACCATCGGAGATGATGACAAGCTTCGCTCCGGGGGTGTATACATCCTTAATAGCCTCGCACATGCGTTCAGGCGCGCGAGCGCGAACTCTTCGGCCTTGTCGGGGAGGTGTCCGAGGACTTTCGACTTCGCGTTGGGAGACTTGAAGGGAACGCGGGCAGGCACATGCGGACGGGCTTGTTGGATTGTACCTGGCGGTATATGACCGCGAGGAACTTCAGCGACCCTTCGTCGGCGCGCGACTGCGTGTTCTTCGAGGCGCGGATCTTGTACCGGTTTAGGATGTTGAGGATCTTGCGGGAGGTGGCGGCGAGCTTTTCGTCGAGCATCGTTTCCGAAGCCGAAGGGGCGATGAAGGCCTCTGGCGATTGGGAGCGCACTGGGACAGGCATTTTTTTTGTGTGTGGGGGGTGGCGGTGAATGTCAATTAGAGTGGTGTAGAATGTAATCGGTTCCGATGTTTTATGCAAGCCGTAAACCGCAGGTGTTGTATGATTTATGGGCCTGCCTTCCGATTGAGGTCTTACTTGTGATGTACTTTATATATAACGATTCTTTATGCGTCAAGTACTGATTGTATATTCAATATGTTGGAAATGTTTCAAGAAAAAATGAGGACCAGTCCTTTATATGCTTGAAACGGGGATATACGATGTTGATGAAGTTGGAGGTTGGGTTGGATACTTGGTTATTATAGATTATTTTATGAGGTGCGTGTGGAGATATCTTTGTGTAACTGACTACTAGAGCAGTTGGTAATGCGGTATCGTGATAGTGGATGATGAAGCTTGGTTGGATTGGAATTCTGATCGTCGCTATCGCCCGCTGCCGTCTCTTTTATGCCTTTCTCGAGTTCACGATCGATAACTTAGTAGATACTCGCGATATCACAGATTACAAATGAAGACTCGCATTTTCGCCGCGGTTTGGGGTAAGAATTCCGCTCTTTTCCGCATGGAATTACTTAGTATGTCGTCTGAATAATGACTACTATAGGGAAAATAGACATAAGCAGGCCCTCCTTCTCATCTTCAAACAAGTGTGGTGTTGTTGTGCTAAGGCAAATGAGTTCAAGGCTTCAAGGGCTCAGTGTTGTTTGTGCGGTTCTACAGTTACTAGGTAGGTAGTCTACTGCTCTCTGCCACATCCTTCGGGGAAGAGAATACTTTTCGGGGGTTCGGCTGAACGTGTGAAAAAAGGACAAGAAAAATAGATTAACTCTCAAGTCTCTCAGCGGGAAAAACAAAGAACATAACCGTATTCGTGCTAATGAAGGCTCACAAATCAACAGGAAAGTATTGCAACATCGATATTGGACCCAGGCATATGCCGCGGCCGGAGAGGTTTCCAGTCTTGCCAGTGTGGGGTGGTTGGCAGTCTCAGGAAGGAAGCTGAAAAAATCGTTATGCTAATCGATAGTGCAAGACTATAGACTACTTATAGTATATGAACCTAGATCCATATTATAACTCAGAATCAAAATTGTGGAACTGGCTTTGTTCGCTAGGCTTGAGGGAGAAAACAGGTAAGGGCAAGTATAGGAGCCGTTTTGCCCGAAATCATCAGGCCCTTGCAATTTCGCTTCGCTCTTGGGGCCTTGGCCATAACATACAAGCTCTTCTTTTAAAAATGACGTTGTGGCGATAAAGAGGATGGAATGAATGCTTAAGACTTTTCTTGAGCATATCTCGAGATTTCGTTACTTGCTTGCTTTTTGCCCTACCTTAATCGAAGTGTTTTGGCCCGCCTAGGGTTACGCGGAGTATCTTGGCGAGAGAATGGTGCAATAGTGCAAGAGGTGCTGATTCTGCAGGTGAAACCGAGCCTTGCCTGCCAATGGCTGCCCAATGCAGCCTCAGCTCATGCCTACTAGGTAGTCCAGCGGTTGAAGGTTCTAGTTATTTCCAACTCTTCTAGAAGTTCCTTCAAGACAATTCTTTTCCAGATATTCCAGATATGGATTGTAGGAGATTGATTGAGGACGTTTAGCGCCAGACCCGATACGCGTACGCATTTCCGATCCGACGGAATTCTCTATGCGCTTCCGCAATCCAGGATGGGGATGAATAATACAGGCGGCCAATTTTCTTTTCTTTTCTGATCGAGGTGGATCATCGACTCCCCTTGACCCAGCCGCTAGGGAAATACATCTCCTAGTCGTCGCTTCGACGGATTAATTTTTCCTTGCACCCGTTTCTTCTTTTCTTCTTTTCTTTCTTCCCATGCCGTGGATATGTGGGTATATACGTGTGTGTCGCGGGGGGCCTAACCGCTTCTTCTAAATGCGGAGACATCGCGAGAAGGTCAGGGACCTTCGCTCTGCTATGCTCTCTCTATCTGCTCTCTCTGCCATGGTCGTGGAAGGCTCTTTACTGTTTTCCGGCCGAAGGTGTGGATACCAGCAATCGACAAGCCGTCTATTTGAAGGGCGCAAGCGATCCTTGATTGTTACCTTCATTCTTACCATCAATCATCATTCAACATCATCAACAAGGCAAAATTACTCTATTCAAACTAGCTTCAAAATTTTTTCACGCTTTTCACGCTTTCATACGCGTATATATAAACTTTTTTATTTTTTTTCATATTACAAATTCACATATCACACAATGGGTTCTCTATATTCTAGTTCCGCTGCTGTGCAGTCGCAAGAGGACGTTGATATTGCATAATCGGCGGTACGTATCAGTAACTTTGCGTTTTGAAGCTCGCAGGAATATTCAGAAAAGCTGACAATCATCCTAGGCGTCCTACTGGGCTTCTCTCCGCTGTCCTCGCTCGTCAGCTAGGACTCACTGTCTGTGTCATAGGTGCGGTGAACTCTGTAACTCCCACGATGATGACGAGAGGACTTCATTCTGACAAATGCCACTAGATGCCAACCAACAACGCTCGAGTTGGACGAGCAGATGCTCTCAACGCCAGGACTCAGCAGTACCTCGAAGTTTCGGATTCCTGGACGATCTCCTGGCTAAGGGTATTAAGTGTAACAGTACGTGATGATGCCTGTTTTTTTGTGCGTAAGATAACCAACTCGAAAGCTAAGCTAACACGCCATTCCTTCTTTCTTTTCTTTAAGCGAGCTCCACTTTCTCGGAAGGAAAGTTCATCTCCAGCAGAGCCACTGGTGGTCTGGCTTGGAGCACTGCCTGCACAAGAACTTCTTGATGATCGGCCAGCCTGACATCGAACGACTTCTTGTTTCCGCCTTGACACGCCAGTCCACTACGGCGAGAGCGTGACTTCGGTTGAAGAAGAAGACGGGCACGTGCTCACTACACGATACGGCCGATTATCAGGAGCAAGTATGCTATCGCGGCAGACGGTGCACGGTCCTTCGTGCGTACGTCCCTGGGGATCAGTTTCACGGGAACCAAGCCGGAGATGACGTGGGCGGTGCTGGACACCTTCCTAGATACGGATTTCCCCTTGTGCAATGAGATTATCACTTTCCAGCTCAACGGCCAGTCGAGGGTTTCTTGGATCCCCAGGGAAAGGGGACTTGCGAGGTTTACGTCTTGCTTCCGAGGATCAGGAGATCACGCTGGAAAACGCTCAGGCGTCGATTAAGGAGCACTTATCACCCCACCACATTGATTTCGTCAAGACGGAGTGGTTTAGTACTTTCGAAGGTTAGTATTGGCAACATTCCTCGTCCTACCCGCGAAATTGCGCAATTTTGAAGCGTAGGCTGAAACGATTAAACTACTACTACAGTCAAGGAACGCATCGCGTCGACTTTCATCTCAAGAAGGGTGATGGGAATATTCTATTGCAGGGGACGCAGCACACGTCCATCCGTTAACGCGGCCAAGGCCTCAACACGGTATCGCTGACGCTTCGCTTTGACGTGGCGTTTGGGTACGCGCTGAAGGCGAGCGCAGCCTTACCAAAGATGCGGAAAGGACCCTGCTCCGCAGTTACGATCTCGAAAGGAGAACTGTTGCGCAGGGGTCATCAACGTTGCTGCCGTGCTCGTTCGTGATACTATCCACACTGCTAAGCAGTACGTCGGAACCATCGAGCGGAACGCGCTTACATTACGGGTAAGTAAGACAAGGAACTGTCAAAAAGATAAAATCGGACCAAAAAAAAAAAATTTCATCAATTTTTCAGATTTCAGATTTACAAGTATCATGCCACTCGCTAACGCATTCTTAAAAAAACCTTATAGGGATGGGGTGAGTTACGATGGAATAGGCTCGCCGCTGGTCCGGGAACCATCAGAGTATCACATCTGGAAGGCTGGGCACCGCTGCCTGATTATCTCTGACGCAGGTGGCGTCTCCTGAGCAATCTGAGCAATCGTAAGGCTGTATTCCTTGGCAAGAGGGAATTACGGAAAATTCACAATTGTTACGATCGGAGGCTCGGGGTCGGATCCTGATTCGGATGAGAAATGTCAGAGCCTTACGAAGGGTTTCAGAGATCAGGTTCGCTTCATGAGGTTATTGCCTCGCAAGACTCAAAGCGACCACCCTGAATTCAACACCAGCAAGAAAACAGAAGATTATATTGCCTGTCTCAGGTGTATCGACTTACTTCGTTGAATCGGAGGAATATCAGGAACACGTGGAAAATGGCAGACACGTGGTTGTCATTCGGCCGGACATGTACGTCGGCTTTGTTGGGCCGGAAAGTGAGAGCGGTTGGATCGATTACTTGAGACAATTATTCATTTAGAAAGCTACTAATGACGAACTAACTAACATAGTCACGATTTTTTTTTTTCTCCTTTGTATTAATTCTCCGTTTCCTCGTTTCCCGGTTTTATTTATTCATTTTTTTTTTTTAAGTATAAGCCTAGGGTTGTAGAGCGTTTTAGATAGATGCTGTTTGATACTGCTCGTGATGTTTTCTAGATAGAACGAATTTAATGCGACGCCGCTTTTCCCGCTTTACCGTGATATAACTGACATGCGGTAACTACCTTTGAGCCACAAGGAAACATTTTGTTTCTTATGTAGCTTCTTCTAGTTAGCCACATTTCCACAGGAAACAAAACGAGAAGGAAATGGAACTCTCATTTCCGCGATTTTAGTCTGAAGCCGCAGATAGAATCTAAGTGAATATGCAACATAGCAGGCTAAAGTGGTACTTGTCTAGTGTAATTTCCTTTCTAGGGAGGTTGAAGCAAACCGCGGCCTGTTTTGGGGGTTTGCGCCGTTGAAGTTGGATTTATCATCAAGAACTACTAACTGATTAGGCATACAGGCATACTCCTTCTTATCTCAGGAACCGGATAGAGGATTTACTATGCAGGTACAAGGGTTTCATCTGATGTTATTGGATGTTATTATCTCTCTTTTTAATTCTCTGTGCAATGGACTTGGACCCCAACCTTTATCCCGCTGATATTTTCCTTAGCCTTTTTCATTACTGCATTATCTTCTACAGGCTCTGGTTTGAATATACAAAGATTAGTAGAAAATAGCGGATTGATCTATACTTTACCTAATCAACGACGAAGAACACGGCAATCCTTCGCGTGGCTGAAAAGGATCAATGATCCTCCTACTCCTGTAGCTGAACAAAAAAGCGACGACATCAAACTTTCCAGCATGCACGACCTAAAAGAAAGGATTTGGAGCGAGATTTGGAGCGCGGAGACTTGAAAAGCGCTGGAAGCGACACCACCGTAACGACATTCGGCGACTCGAAGGAGCAGGCTCCTCAAGCACCGCAAGCACCTCAAATACCGAACGGCGGCATTATAGCGTGGCTGCAGGTTGTTGGTGTATTCTTTCTGTATTTTAATACCTGGGGTATAACATCCTCGTTCTTGTTTAGCCTGTCGTTAATAGTACTAAAGCTCACGAAGCTAATTTGATCAGGAATCATTTCAAGCTATGGTCCTTCCAAGCGATCTACCAGCTCTCATCCTCAAGGATCAATCCACATTCGTCATCTCGACCATCGGATCGATACAGAGTTTCTTGATGGTGTTCATGGGTTCAATCGTTGGGCCGATATACGACGCCGGATACTTTCGCCACCTACTTATTTCTGGTTCGGTTCTCATTACGCTAGGCACGTTTTTGCAGAGCCTCGGGTCGAAGTACTGGCATTTTCTGCTGGCTCAGTGTTTGCATTGGTATTGGTGGGGGTGTCTTATTATCCTTAGCGTTGCGATCACGTCGTTGTGGTTCTCGACGAAACTGCCATTGGTGAATGGTAATCGCTGCGTCAGGCAGTGGGTCGAGGGCAAGTCTCCAAAACGTCCGTTGTGTATTGCGTGCGCAATTGCTAACAATAGTTAACAGAATTATTCTTCCTATCATCTTCCGGACCATGGAGCCTAAAATCGGCTTCGGCTGGAGCGTGCGGATCATCGGTATCATAGTGGCCTCGACACTGCTTTTGGCCAACCTGGTCCTCCGCTGCCTCCGTACAAGAAGAACAACAAGAGCACGGAGCGTAGGTCGTTCATAGACAAGGCGACGTTGTTTGATACACCATACATACTCTTCGTTTTCGGTTGCTTCGTAGTGTTTCTGGGGATGTACTCGCCCTTCGTCTACGTCAGCACATTTATAGCCGCGCAGGAGCACGGCAGCTTCATCCATCGCAATTCGCGTCGCGATTATGAACTCGTCTTCTATCATCGGGCGCATCATACCCAACTTCTTCGCACAAGCTCTAGGCCCATGAACATGATCATCATGTCCACTGTCGCCCTTGCCATATCGGTGTTTAGTTTGCTGGGATTAAAGATAACCTAGCCGTGTCGATGGTAGTAGTCGTGATATATGGCTTCTCACGGGACATTCTTCGCGCTGCAGCCGACGATTTTTGTGAGGTTGACGGAGGATATAGAAGGTCCATGGGGACGAGGTTCGGGATGGCGTTTTCGGTCATGACTTTGCGCTGCTGTCGGCCCGCCGTGACGGGGATATGGATGAGGGATGGGGGGTTTAATGGGCATGGTGTGGGTGGGCTTTGTTTTGTTGGTTGGTGAGGTTTCATTGGCACTGCGAGGGTAAGGGCGGGGCAGTGGTCGCTGGAGAGGCTGTGATGCTTCAAGTTTATGCTTCGGTGAATGCCCCGGGCAGGGTTTATTGTGACCTGTCTAGTTTTCCTTGGTGTAAAAGTACTTTGGTTTGACCGGAATTAGCATTGCATTAGCATGAATCGATATTTTCTTTTTTGCGATAGCAGTTGACAGCGGGTGGGGGGTTGGGCGAAACAACTGTGGCGAAGGAACGAAATTTAGGCGCGCTTGGCAGTGCGGCGACTCTCAATACGCTTTTGGGCTTTTTGGTCCCTGGCTCTGCCGGCAGCGACGTTGCCTTACCGCGCGACGGATAATTAACCCTATATCTCTGCATGGCAAAACTGGAACAAGGCAACCCGCGCCGGTACTAGAATAGTATCCATTATACTTAGATTCATCGTAAAGTGAACGCAACGGTCCAGTTCTACTAGTGTTCTCAAGCATAGATAATAACTACGGCCACGGTCAGCACAAACATATGAATTTGCCAGGCTTATGAGTTTATCCTAATAGCGACAACGATAAGTATCCATTAGCATCGATTAAGAGGCATAACTCATATGTTAAGTCAAGAGTATAGGACGGAACGCAACATAACTGAGACCCCTAACTTTAGTACTTACCATCCGGTGGCCATAACATAAACATTATATTTACAGAAAGAAAAAAGCATTACATATTAGAAAAAACCATAGACCGCTTATTTAAATTCCCGGTTTTTACTAGATTAAGATGGTACAGTTTAAACTTTTTATCAGATATAGCTATGTACATACTATATGAATGATATTGAGATGGCTCGTTAAACGTTAATTTCAAGCGTTACAAACTACTCGAAACATAGATTACAACTATCTCATTCAGAAATCTTTCTCATTCCTTGTCTCAGATTTTCCCAAATTAATAAAAACCAAAAACCTCCTACGCATCTAGCTTACACAAACATCCTTATATCCTGTACCTACTACTTAAAGTAGTCCACATGGTCGTTTTCAGCTATCCTCTTATCGCAACTTTGCTTGCCGTCAACTCTGTTATTGCCCGTCCCGCTTGAGGTACAAAGGATGAGAAGTTCGCATTCAAGCTGTAGAGGAGATTTATGTATGACGGCATGGAAAAAATCGTAATCTCTCAAATATCTACGAGGTAAGTTTAAGGAAACATCCGCATTTACCGCTAAATAAAGTCGATAGTAGCTATAACTTGATGTTTTTTAGATTTGTAAATGCGCACGTTGTCGTCGAGCCGAGCCCCAACCCAGGAGACAAGGGGCGGGGCCCACAAGCTCGTTGCTTACGCCGGTACTCCCCCGGCAAACAAGCCCGCTTCTATTTTGAGAAAGGTCTTCTCTATTACGACGGCGGCTCATCGGAAGTATGCGCTGGGTTCGGGGATTGTGCCAGACTGGTGTCACTACGGCTTTGTATTTCGTTCAAAAACGTCCGGAAGATCTCGTCGGTAACAAAAACTTAGAGAACCAACTACGATCCTGGTCGATCAACATAAGAACCTCTGGTCCCAATCCGCCAGGAGCAGAATGGATTTTGAAGCCCATCGCGGGCATGATAATCGGATGCAAGTAATCCGGGGTCCTACAACGGAGGTTGCCTCTATCCATGGCGGTCTTGCGGAGCTCAAAAAAAATAATATAAGCTTTTGTCCTTGTTTTGTTTCTTCTGCCCCCCCACCTTGTTCGATCTCTTCGTCTCGCGAATGTATCAAGTATCGTTCTACCTCTTAGTTCAAGTTCGTTTGCTTTATTTATGTTTCTTGATATTTCTTCCCTTCGAACTTGTTGTCCCAACACCGCGTAAATTATCCGGTGCCTCCCTCTCTCTCTCTCTCACCCTCCCTTATGTTTTACTTGTGGTGTTTTCCTGTATATAGTCCTGAATTTAGTGTACTAACTCGCGATTGAACTTATCGAGGGACGGTTGGTTGAGACTACTGCACTGTGAAGATGCTGGACTCTGGCGCTCGAGAGCTAAGATATATTGATTTATTCTGTTTGACCCGCCTGCTGCCAGCTGCCTCCGTTTGTAGCTATAAATTTGCAGTCTGCAGGGCGGTAGAAATCAAATTGCATCAGATCATATACTTGCAGCATGTCGTTGCAAACCGAGTCCCATTTAATAAATCTTTATATTTTGGATTTTGTATGATAGTATGCACAGTGGTAGCATTACCTTATCGTATATTAATAAAAGGCAAAGGGATTTTTTAAGAAAAAAAAAAAAAAAAATTTAAATAAATAAATAAAACTTCAGAAAAGGTTCGGAGATTCCTGTTACGAAACTGAAGAAAAAGCTTACACTGACCTATCTGTCAGATAAACCAAGTAGATAGTTTTTCTGCGGTGGCGCTTAGCAGCATATCGATTCTGTCCTGCAGAGCGCTGCAATTCTATCGGAGATAATGTTTGGTTAATATTTTTGGAAACTAAGTTGGTGTAATGCGGATGAATCTTACGTGCGGCGGGTAGATAGATGATAAGGGCAAAAATAAAGCTGTTTTGGGGCCGTTGGCACTGCCAGAGGCTGCCCTGTTTGCCTTATCCGCATTTTATGCACAATCAGCCTTATCGATATATCCGAGTCCGCTCTACCCCACACTTAAGATACGGATACACTTGAGTACTCCGATAGGGTTTCACGAAGGGCCCGGAATAAATCGTCTGCTGCGACGTCACATTTTTATAGGAGGCACTGGGAGGAAGACGTGCTACGGTCTAGTCTTGAGGAAGGCAGTGAGTATGAATTACTGCGCCCATAGAAAATGGAACGCATGAAGTTTACTAGTTTTCTGCGAATTTATCCTGATGGTAATACGATTTGTACTATGTTATTCGAACGCCATGATTGTAAAGTTGAAGGCGGAGAGCTTAGGCAACTTGTGTTGATCCCAGTTTTGTTGACTTGGTGAAATGGCGGGTCTAGAAACTTAGTGATGCCAGTTTTATCCTAACTTCTCTTAAATCGGAGTTGGCTATATAGATGAGGTCAAGGCCTCCAATTAAATCTTACACTCCATCATCCAGACCTCCTCAAGCATTTACCAGCTTGCTACTCTCAATAATACAGATATCTCGCCTCCAGACTCTCTTCATCTCATAATTTACTTTCCTAAAGAGGAGACCTCAAAGCAAAGGCCACTTCCTATTCTCGGGACCATCATCCTCAAACATTGCTTTCCTCTCTCAGTCTAATTTGTCGACATTACGAAATTATCGATATGCTCGTTTTCTGCAAATTTCTTCTCGCGTCCTTTGCGGCCATCAGCGCAGTTTCGCCCACCAGACTCCGGGATTGAGGCAAGAGCCATCCCGCAGGCCTTACAGCTTTCAGTATTCAAATTGATTTCCGGATAAAAAGCATCCGGTCATGAAGACTTGTGAAGCAGTAGTTTACATTTTTAATCTTTACTGGCGCGCCTAACCTGGTCGAGCGCATTCCCTCACTAAACGAATCACTGGTAGGTTGACCGGTGCTCACGTCACTGTTGGTCCAACTAATGACAAGGCTGGCAAGGACGTTTACAAGATGTACGTCCGGCTCGGCGCAACTCATTCAGGAAAGGAGGCGACAGGAGTACAATTGGTAACACAATACGGCAATATCTATTATGATTTGAACGGCAAGAGAGTGGAACTTGGATTGGCGTCGCTCCCGAGCAGCGAAGATTTTACTCCATTATACTTGTTCCAAATTCATGGGGACATACGTTAAGAATGCTAAGGTGAACAGAGAACTCTCGTGCAGAACGATGGTCAGCTGAAATTCGGTGACTGTCACACCCTTAGCTTCCAGGTCTATGAGAATTGGGTTGCGAAGGCCATCCGGGAGACAGGACTCGGATGGAATTGGCCTACGTACGTCGGCCATTGCTAAAAGCAAGGTATTGCTGTTGCCGTGAATCTCAAACAGGTCCTCAAACCTAAACCTTGAACTGGCTCTTCAAAATTATTGGTCTTGTACCTTCCGATCAAATCACCCTGTTATCCGCAATATATATATTGCCTTATTATCCCTCATTTCTTCACCTTGTTTTGTATCTCCCTTTTTAATGCAATATTTACTTTCTTTCTTCTTTCTAGTTGTTCTGTTTCCCTTCTCTTGTATATTTTCTCTCTTTCTCTCTCTTTGGCCCTTTAAATTGGGTTTGTTGAAATTTGGGCCGTTCTGTAGATAGTTTCAAGGTGGGTTGTATTAAGTCGCGATTGAATATTTACATTGCAAGCAACGAGTTCTGTTCCAACATCGAACTGAAAAAACATCTGATTATAAATACCAAGACCGAGAGTTTTTATATGGAAGTCTGTCACCATCCACTAAGTTACAAGTGAGAATAAACAATATCGAAATAAGTGGTATGAAGCCTTTCCCTGATGAAACGGAACCTGGTGTTATGAGCCACAACATTTCGATTACTGACCCTCTTTCGCCACGAAAGCTAGCTTGCCGCATTGCTATGAAGTTCGCCGTCTCCTCGGGCTTGCTCGGCATAGGCGAATGCGAATCTGACTTCCCTGAAACATCGCATCACCTCCCGGTCCTTGGCCATCTGCACGACCATCTTCTGCATTTCAATGGCATACCCTTGTCCTCAGTAGTCAACAGGTACCACTCGGCGCATCCGCCACGGGCCGTAAACATGCTCTCCCATTCCGCAAGAGCACTCAGAGACTGCTTCCAGCTTCGAAACCCATTGTTTCCCTTCTCCTCCGGTAGGTCGTGGAAAAACAGCTCCCGCGGATCACGGTGAGCTCGGCGAAACCGCTTTTCCTTGTTGGCGTTCCAGATTGGAGGGTGGGGCCATGCCGCCGAGGAAGCTGTTGCCTGTCATACAGAAGCCTGATGCATCAGGGCGAAGCCGATGACGTAGCCGGTGCCAGCTGCAATTTGCGCTTTATCCATCGGAAGGGTCAGCCCTTTGGCGGCGCTGCCGCCGGGGAGGCCTCCGTAGGAGTGTGCGACGACAATGACGTCGTTGCCTTTCTTCGTTTCCGCTTGATAGCAGTACGGTAGGCAGTGAGGTCGTCGAGGAAAGTCGCTTTGGATTGGATTGGGCGGACGGCATTGCAGGGCGACGCACTTGTACCTTTCCCTTCGAGTATGGTAATGACTTTGTTCCAGCTATCAACAGGGTACAGGAGCCCTGACGAGAATGATAGTTGGCTTGGCAGCTATTATTGAAATGAGAGGGCACGAAAAGTACTGAAGGTATGGCAACTGGGATGTTAGACTTGATCGAGGAATGATATCTTGATGATCTTGAAAACAAAGCTCTCAATTGATCGCGAACATGTTCGGCTTTATATCTAGCTGGGGACAAGCTTGGACCCCGTTTGGACCGGTTAGTCCCCGCTGGAGCGAGCTTGGGGCCCGCGGCTACACAGGATAATCAGAGCTAGGAGAGCTAAGCTGGATATCAGGCGACGATTTTGACGTTGAAAAAACACTGTTAAGCGTGATACACGTGAGTCGGGGGAACTTTAGGCCCGTTCCGAGAGTCAAAGGTGGATTTTGTGGGTTTGTTAGAGTCGGGGATTTCTGGAAATCGCGCTAGAAAACTGGTTCGGAACGCGAGCCGAAAAACAGACAAGGGACTCGCTCAGTATTCGGCATCCCTCGTAAGCGACTCCACGAATCGAAGGCTGATGGTCAGTCTCATTTGTGAACCGCAGAGCTTCGCGACTAGTTAGACAAGAAGCGTCCTTCTAGGAATCGGGACCTTGGGATGTCCGAAGTGGCTGAAATCGTGTGGCTCACGACGTTACAACGGCGCAGGGCAGTAGCGCGAAGTGAAGTGGCTTGTTACAGCGATTTGCTTTGTCTCGGATGCAAGAAGTAACTCGGCTTCGCTACAGGTACAAAAAAAGAAAAAAAGCCGACCGAGGTCTTCGAGATCTTTAAGACACCGGCAAAACTTGCTGCAATATGACATTTGCCGGCCGGATAACATCCCTATAAGCACTAATAACTGTCGTTTGCTGCTGCTCTCTGAATGGCCACCGCATTCCTCGAAGTGGCGGTGAAATAAGGCTTTTCGGCTGAACGGCGTCACGCTGAGACCGCAAGAAGAATGGTATGAATCACCGGCGAGGCTCTCTCTCCTGGTAGTCGTTATGCGAGCGTATATAAACATATCTTCTCCCATTTGATCTAGTCCAGGCTTAGAATCGTACTTATCGGCCTACCTCTACGTATCAACGCACCTCTCGACTCAGAGAGCCTCAACTTCGAAAAGCAGAAATGCAACGATCAAGTACGACCGTCCCAAATCCATCTCTTCATCGAAAGAGTACTCAACCAACTCAGCGAAAGAAGGCCCTCATCGTCTACGTCACAGCAACATGGTGCCCCCTTGCCGGTTTATCGCGCCGGTTGTGGAGAAACTCTCCGATGAGAACGAAAACGCTGTCATCGTCAAGATGGACCTCGACCACTGGCGCGACGACATTAGCAGCAACGAAGACTTGGACGTGAGTTCTGTACGACGTTTTCGGGTTTGATGGTAATGGCAAGAAGGTGGACAAGTTCTCGGGCTAGCAAGGAGAAGCTGCAGAGCATGATCAAAGGGCTTTTGGAGGCGGATGGTTTGTTGGGTTCTGACTGTGACTGGGCAGTGAGGCCCTAAGGGGAAAAGGCGAGGTGCATGGGGACGCGGCTGTTGAACTTATTTATTCTGTTGAATTCTAGAGATACGAATATTACAACTTGTTAGATGCCCTCCACGATCTATCATAGTCCGACTGTCTGATTGACAGCGGATGGGGTAAAGGTAAAATACAACTGAGTGAGAGTTTTGTTTCTTTTGAAATCCGATTGTTGGTTGAGAGCCTGAGGCAGGCAGGAGCTTTGCTTTAAAACTGAACAGCCCTGCAATGGACTCTCAAGGAATAACCGGCGCTTCGCCTCTCAATAAACGCTCCGATGGGATGGAAGTGGCCACGTTTCAGTGGTTTTGTAAAAATGCTCAAGCAGCTACGCCTTCAAGCCTCACATCATCTTTGGTTTCTAGGCTCGGTCTTTCTTTGGCCGGCAAACCCTCACCCGTGACTGAAAGAGCCCACGACACAGGCAGCAAGATTATCAATTTATGGATAATACGTCCACCTTCTCCAAGTGACTGCCCGTTCAAACCTGTGAGGCTTATGTTTCTGATGATGCTATAATGCAGCTGCGAGCTTTCTTCGAACCTCTCTCATGCGGCATTGGCTTATGCAACCGCAGCACTGTCCAAGCCAATCAACAGCAAATGGCGGTTATATAATGTTATACCGGTCCGGAATACTTCAACGTTGGTCCGGAGATCTCTCCTCCGCCTTTCCGGTTTTAGAAACAAGATCCCTCATTGTGAAAAAAAAAAATATCACGAGTACCTTTTACGGCTTTTAGATACAATGCATTGGTACATGAAACGAAGTGGTGAATTTTCGAATATAGCCGATAAAGTTTGAATGGTTGCGGTCATGGTTAAGGATCTCGACTAGTGCTTGTTAGATGGAGAGATACAATTTAGTGGCACAAACAAATTCCGTGAAACGGATCGCTGAAGGCATCTACAACGCCCTAATGAGATTATCCGAACTGAATGATGGCTAGAAGTTGTTTGATGGGTTATTTTATCACCATGGCTAAAGTCCATTAATATAAGAAATCTCTAGCCCTCCTTGCATGGTTGAATAAGATTGGAAGTCATTCGCATGTTTACTCAAGTTAGACTGTCTCGATAGCTCCGACTCTCATCCATCTCTGTAAAGCGTATCTAGTGTTTCTCCCTTAAGACCGCATACGTCTCAAGCACACGAGAAATCCTCAGCATAGTTAGCAGCCATCTTTACTGTTCTTGGTACGATCTCCAATTGCTCTCTCACACGTGCTCAAGTTCTCTTACAACGTTTCGATAAAGGTCATGAATTAAAGGATCCCCGTTGCCCAAACCTCGGTCGCCATGAAGCTCAAACTATCGACTGCTTCCTGCCACTGCTGCTGGCTTTCCTTCTGAGCGTTCACCTTGCCGCCGAAGCCGCTCCGACGCATTATGGCGACAAACCGCTTCCGAATCCGCCTACGAATCCGCCTACAGACAAACCGCTTCTCAGGCGCCCGGAGGCCAGCAAGTCCCGCCGAGTAATCCGGCGCTAGAGGGACCTGTTCAGGGCAGGCGACGCAGCCAGTGCAGCAAGGGCGGGAAACAAAGGAAAGGGGAAAGTGTGGGACCAAGTAACTGGCAGCCACCGGAGGAATGGGGTCAGCCGGAGGCGTTGAAGGATCAACGAGTACGGCAGGGCAGGACCGTAAGCAGCAGGCGCAGGAACGGAAGCAGGAGGCCCAGAGGCAAAAGGATGCCAAGGAACGGTTAACCATCTGGAGATCAATCAATTTCGTACTACAATAGGCTCCAATGGGCGTCCTCCTCCTGATCCTAAGCCCGAGGAACCCTCGAAGTTCCTCAACAAGTTGGGGTTCGGAAAATCAGGGAAGAAGGAGCACCAGCAACAGAGTCCGCCTACCGCCGCTGCACCTGCGGGCGGAATCGGTTGGAGAACTAGCGTTCACGTCACTAGTGACGACCGGTCTCGCATCGAGAGTGATCTTGCCTCTAACTCTGCCGTGCACGTGGCGCCGCCACGCCTTTCGGGGAGCCTCCTGCCGAACCTGACACGGGGAACAAAGATCCTAAGGCAGGGTTCTTCAGCTCTTTGAGCAGGAAGAAAGGGGCGAAAGCACAACAGCAAATCCAACAGGGCAATGCTGCTCCTTCTAGCGCTGGTCCTGCCGACGCTAGCGCTCAAGGCAAGGCTCGAGGAGCGTATTCTCTTTCGGTAGAAAAAGCGGAAATAAAGCGAAACAACAACTTCAGCAACAGCAGCAGCAGGATCCTCTACCACAACAACAGCAACAGCAACAGCAGCAAGGACATGGACGGGTACAGTCACAAGATTCGATAAACTCCGCCACCATTGGTGTAGGCTACTCAACTGATACCGGAAAGCCAACCGGGAAGCGTCGGAAACAGCTCCCGTCCATCTCGGAGACCGGTACGCAGCAGCAGAGCGAGAAGCTGCGTTTGGCCACACGCAGCCATCTTCCAGCAATACCGGCCTCCGCTCGAATGCAGCGGCTGCAGCACAGGCCCGCGAGAGTTCAGACTGGAGCATTCGTAATCGCTTGGGCGGACAAGGGAGCCGCAACCCAGCGGACTGGGATGCTGAAGTCGGGTCAGCTGTGGTGCGCAGCTCAAACCCGAGCTCCAGCGACATCAGCTTGGCGTCCGGATCTGCGCCACCCAGCGTCAGGAACCGACCAGTTACGCCGGCACATGTAGGGGCGCCGAGTCTGCCGGTGACACCTCAGACGAACCGCTCGGATAGAAACACGAGAACTGGCTACAACTTGACTCGCCACCTTCGGGAAGATCAAGCCAGGCGTAAGAGGTTCGTCCACCTGCTTCTAGGCTTATTAGAGTTTTTAATGGCGGGAGAAATGTAGATCGATTTAGGTTGTTCAGTTTCTTTGGATTCGTTATTTACTGGGAATATACATGTCAGCCTATTCCTTTTACACCTTTTTGTCTTATATTCATTTTTAGAATAACAAAGCCGTAACGATGCAAAATACAAAATAACAAAGAACGTTGAAGTACTTTCTAGAATCCGTAGAATACCAATGGTTATCATCGGACTGGGATATGTCTATAGGAGGCTATTTGCATCGATATCGATGCGGTCTTTCAAAGGGGAATCATTCTTTATGGTGAGTATCCTTGCTCCGTCCAGGGAGTTTAAAAATAGCTCACAACCTAGCCGATAGCTTCTTTCTCATTTTGAACTCGCGGGCAAGCATATCAACCCCAAGAGCTGTTCGTAGCGAACTTGGATTAAGCCATAAATGCGCGGAGGGTGAATATACTGATCCTCGAAAGGAAGGAATACTATCTGAAAGAAGAGAGCTCTTATTTTTCTTTCAGATAATCCCGTACTGTTTTAGTATGTATATATAGGTATGGGTGTATGTACGCATGGAGAAAGAGCCACGAAAAAAAGAAGCCGACGATGTATATCGATTGTAGGGTTCCATCGAGCTCTTCTATAATAAGTCTATCTATGTCTTATTCCGGGACTGATCGTCCCCTGTTATTGATTTCTTTTCCTCGTCCCCTTTACGGTTTAGCGAGTTGCGCATACTTACAAAAAAATACGGGTGATATTTATGCCCGCAGCCATTATTGCCTTAGTCGTTGCGTACAAAAAATAGAAACAAGATTTGCTGGCCCAACAACGTGATGCGAAAAGGCCTCCTTGTTCTTAGACAGTCATTGCACCCATGGTAGCAACCGGGCGACGACGGTTACATTAAGAAGGCCAAGGCCGAGATCCGACCGCGCTAGCTACGTGACGTTGACCTTTTTCGCGATCATGCCACGGATTGAGCGGAGTTATGATGATGATGTTGGACCTTATCGTTGACGCAACGGCTGAACGTATGTACGGCTGGAAACAAAAATGTGGGGATTGCAGGAAGAAAAGCTTCTATATAATCAGCGACGTAGAACCCTCTGTCCCTCATCTCATCAGCATCAAATCTTACACTTCATCATCATCAGAGACTCCTTCTCCTACTACTCCTTCCGACACTTCAAACCTCATAAAACCTCTTCATACCTCTCCTGCTCATAATAAAAATGCAGTTCACTACCAGCCTCCTCGCCGTCGCCTTCACCGGCCTCGTTTCCGCCTCCCCTGCCAAGCTTGATACCGCGGCAGCGGCCAGGTGAAGTACGACACGACCTACGACAACGCTGGCCAGTCGATGAACACCGTCTCCTGCTCGGACGGCGTTCACGGGCTCGCTTCCAGGTGGCCGACTTTCGGCAGTCTCCCGGCGGATGGAACCCCATCGCAAGCCCCGACGTTGGCGGCTGGGTAGCACCGCCTGCGGTACCTGCTACAAGATCACGTACCAGGGCAACTCCGTCAACGCCATCGCCGTCGATCACGGTGCGACTTATAACCTCGGCCTCGGCGCCATGAACGCCCTCACGGGCGGCCGGGCCAGGAGTTCGGACAGGTCACAGCGGACGTGCAGATTGTTCAGTGCCCTTTTAAATGATTATTTTAGTATATTCCTTTTATTTCCCTCATTTTCTTATAAGCCTATCATTTTGTTTCCTGTTCTTTTCACTCTAGTAAGCCAGCATTTGTTTTCTTAACACCACTATACAAGCCATTTTTTATAATTCTTTTCATTCTTTTGTATTACAAAGAAGCATCACAGGAATGTTCCTCTGTATTTGGCAAGATTTCAAAAATTTGTAAATTTTACTATGAATAATACTATCTTATGGCTAAACCCACGGCATTCGGGGTAGGCCTTCAAGGGATCTAAATATGAGATTGTTGTGAATGATTTATGTAGGGAAGTTTGTGGGTCAAAACTTACTTCTGTATGGTGACGATTGGAATGTGCGATATCGGGCCGTCTATTAATCCGCAGAAGTTATTCCCTCTGTCAAGCTCTCAAGAAAGGGCGCAGTCTTCAATCCAAGAAAAGAATCGACCTACTGTCATCTGGTCGGCTACTGCGAGTAATTCATCTACATAATGATGGATTCTCTTGTCATAACAATCCACAATCCGAAATTCCAATCCATTCATTACGTTCCGAATACTGGAAGGACGCATGTAAAGGGACCGTACCATACGGCGTACGTCATAGAGCTTGTGTAACAATCTCTGAAGCATAAATTCAAAGCACTCCGGCGGTTCCCTAACTTGATCCTCTAAAGTAGTACTTATCTGTCATTATGGAGGCAACTCAAGAGATTAGATATCAGTCATAAATAAACGGGCCAACTCATAAACTAGGAAAAAAAGAGAAAAAGAGACGACTGAAAAAAAACTCCAGGATTATGGCGCATAACTGGAACTTAGACGAGAGTGGCATCCTATCCAGGTACACACATAGCAGCAGTATTAGCTTAGCGGCGGATTAGGTTCGAACGTCAGCCACTGGCAACAAAGATTCCGAAATCGTGGGTATCGATTCGGCCCAGCGTATCTGCTGCTCGCATTATCGACTTCGGAAAGTATCATTGGTACCATCTCTACTCGCTCTACCTTCTATGGTAACATAGCTCCAAGTAACCGCCGTGGAGGACTACCTTTCTTAGCTCGCTGAGCAATATCGGGACGGCGAAGCGTCGCAGATCGCAGATCTTTAACTTGACGCTCGCCTACGCAACATTACGGCTATTATACAGGCCGAGATTCTAGATAGGCTTGCGGCTCTTCCCCGTTCGCGTCGGACGGCGGGTTCGGGTCCTTGGTTCGGCTCAACTGGGGTGCCCTCGGTGCTACCATTGCCGGAGGCGCCAACAACCCACACGCAGTAGAGGACCTTGAGGCGGATTTACATAGGCATCTGGGCGGTGTTCATATTGATTAAGGGGAGGGTGAAAGTGAGGAAGATGCTTTACGGGATACTAGAGGGCACGAGAAGGACGCTTAGAGAAACCGTTTTCTTAGAGACGTAGACGATGAAGAAAGAGGTTGGGATTGACAAGGCTATAAAGGAGGATGCCGGTAAGAACGATAATTAAGAAAAGAAGAGCGAAAATTTTTTATAAGTTTAAAGTCGCCTGGCAGCTTTTAATCTGAGAGGCATGCCTTTACCTTCCTCGGTAACTTGCGCAGTTTAAACGCTAAGAACTGAAGGCTGTCACTGGGATATCTGAAACTCTACTGGCATATCAGCGGAGTAGGTAGCGTTAGAGAGATATTAAAAGCTACGTAGGAACATAGGGCGTGATGGGATAAAATAAGTATCTATTTGCAAAATACTAGAACCTACTTAATAACATAACTTTTTAAGTTATAAGTACACAAGAGAAAAAGAGATGTACGAAAAGAAAGTAAGGAAAGAGCAAAATCAATATGAAGGATTTTGAACTAATTAGTGAAGTAAGATCAAGATGGATTGAAGGTAGGCATGTATCGTGGATCTTCACCATCTTGTGAGTGGGTGTAGCGTGTGCGAGGACCCCCTTCCATGAAGTCTCCCGTCGCATTGGCGCCTCTCTTTGAAGTTCCATGACAAGGATTTTCATGAAAACTTAGCGCCACTCGACTCTGACTTCGACGCTACTATCACTTCTCCTTTAATCACCTGCTTAGAAGAGGTCGAGGGCGTCGGAGTAAACTCGGCTATACCCTTCGCGATCTGGTCGTTGGGTGAAAGGTCTGGGAAACTATCCTTATCCACAGATCTGCGCTGATCGTCAGGGTCGAACCCATCGGTATGGCTAATACGGATCTCAGAAGAGGAATAGCATCGCCCTCAGGCACGCCAAAATTCTTATCTTCCGGTGTCTTAAAGAGCGTAATTGTCTGATCCTTGAAGACTGAGTTCTTTGCCGTAATATCGCCATACACGTCGGGTTTACTTTCATTATCTCCATTCACCAGGATGACCGTCACCAAAGCTTCCGCGGCATTGCTCATAATGGCGTAAGTTAACTCCACGGAACCGTATTTACCGCTGCTGTTTTCTTCTGAATTTGATCGTAGACGTTATTTCTCAATCGTAGCCACTCCACTCCAGTTTGTCGCGGCTAACCTCATCATCGCCGAGTAGTGGTTTCCAAATTTTGTTATCGTAGTCGTAGAGGTCGAAGTCAACCCGGAGATATGCACCAGGAGTAAGGGCACGGGATGGCCCGTTGAGTGTTGCGAGTCCCTCTTCTTTGATGGATTCCGCATCGTCTCTCTGGACTTTGTAAATAGGATATGTTTGGACCAAGTCTGTCGCGGTTACTGTGCCATAGAGCTCTCCTGGATTTCGTTATCAATCTTCTTGACACGCATGGAGAAGAATTCAGCCAAAATACGACCGGGGAGAATCCAGCTCGGTACTGGATTGGCCTGGCGAGTCCTCATGCTGATGCTTCGGGTCGAGGTCCAGAGCCGGGCGGGTTGACGCACAAGATCACGCCAAGCGTCCCGATAATCGAGGGAATGTCCGGCAGCTGCAAAATATCACGGAAGGTCGTGCGCAACTGATTGCTCGTCCTGTGGTCGGGGTCTTGGTCGTAATGGAGGACCTCGCTGGAAAGCTGCCACCAGCTGTTCTCGAGTTCTATTGCTCGTGAACTTAGTCTCGAGGATCCCGTGGTAGTCTGGTCCCAATGTGTGACAATTTCGTAGTTATATCGATAAACCTCATGGACTCACAAATCATCTGTATGATGACGAGAAGTGCTTTTTTACCTGCTGGCCAGGGGTGCTTGTCGTGGCAGTTGCAAGCGTACCTGCGGCGCCGACAAGTGCTTGGCGATTTAAGTCGACGGTAGTTCTGTCTCCTAAATGCTCATAGTTACCGTCAAATCCTATCGGTTGGGAACCGGTCATCAACGGCTCCTGGCCTGTCCTGCCAAATTCGAACCACTCTCCACTCTGCGTCCGGTAAGCCTCTAGGTAGAGATTGTCTGTGCGGATTCTCAAAGTGACGGCGCGGTCCGATGGACCCAATACAACTTCGAAAAATCGAGTGGGTCGGCCTGTAAGTTGTTGACGGGGAAGAACCGGAATATCGTGAGAGAAGGATGCGCCCTCAGTTACGTTGCCAACAGAGCTGCGTAAAGCCCGAATGAACTTGGTGTAAGCGTCAGAACTTTTGCTTGTAGGATCAAACTTCTCGATGAACTTTGTGCCTCATCAATAGCGCTTACGGGTGATAAAAATGCAAAGAAAAGAAAGAATAAAGAAAGGAAAGCGACGAAATTTTTCCGCATTGGAAATTTATTTGAAGGAAAGTGATGAGAAAGGGCGAGGGAAATGGAATTGAATATAAATATAGATATACCTCAGGTCAGAATATGTGACTTAGGATTATAGTGATTGGAGCTGATCCGTTAGGAGGGATTAGTACCCTTTATATGTCCGAGCCAAAATGAAAATCGTGGCTCGGGGACGTCCATGATGAAGCTATACGTACAGGCTCGGACCAGTGTTTAGAGTAAACGCTACAATACCAAGCTGACAGTTCCATCGTCTCCATCACAAACGACGAATGAGGTTCGTGTTTCGGGTTGGTTCTATGGTGATTAGATTTGGTCGTGATAGCGCCGGGGCTGTCACTCTGTAAAAAAAATTAACCTAAGAACTGCCAGCCTGATGTCTGTGATCGGATCGAGTTTCGAGAGGGTGGAGCTCCCGGATCGGTCGTATTAGCTCGAGCGACTCGGAGCTGAGATATCGTCACATCCGGCTCATTTTTTTGTTTGAGGTGATTCAGCCTTTCCGTTACTATACCATTGGCCGTAGGATGATAAAATAATCGGGGATGGCACCGCTCGTTCTAGAAAAGCCGTATTTACTATTCCAGAGGGAGATTTGTGACGAAGTCTATCAACGAAGGGGGTACTTTGATTTGTGCACGCTACGACTCGTAAAGTCTCTGAAGACTCTGAAAGAAAGATGTCACGGTTACTCGGAATTTAACAGAATCGTACAGGGATTGAAAGAAATCGCGAATGCGACAGTCATGGATCGAGACAGTCCTTTTGCATTTGAAGCAAGCACGTCTTGCCAATAATAAGAAAGATTTCGAGCGTCGCGAAACGGGAATATCAATCTCGAATGGAAGGCGGGATATTTCTTAAGCCAAATGGTGATCATGACGAGCGATGTAACAGGAATTATTCGAGAATCTTTTGAAATTAATTGAAAATTTAATTACTACCCAGGTAGCTGCTATCCCGTATCTTCACTTTGATAAGAGACATATCGAAGGGACCAAATTCATATAGGCTCCCGTTTATAATCTTCTCATATTCCTCCCTTAGCTGGTATTTTCAATATTAGAAAGCTGAGCCATTCGATTAGGCTGTTTAACGAGAACCAGGGGCCCATGTTTGCTGTCGCAATTGTATGTGCGTCCGAATACTTGATTGAGCAACCAAGCCGACTTGTTTTAACGCGTTAACGATCGGGGAGAGTCTTGAAAGCGCAATTGACAAGAGAAGTCCCAGAGACAAAGCTATTCGCCGAAGGTGTTGTTTTGTCCTAGCCTCTAGAACTACTGATAATGTAGAATATTCTACAAAAATGTTTGTCATCTCCTTGTTACGACCGAGGACATCATCGTTGATTTGCAAGTGGCCTCGCTTCCGAGTTACTTACATAATCCAGAAGTCCCCCATCGAAATTCTCGTACGTGTTCCACCTAAAAGAGGACGGTCATATGTAGCCCCACCCAATCAAGCCCTAGCATCCTGGAGCGGAGCTTCAATTCCGTCAGCGACGAGTTGCCCGCCGCCTGCAATAGAGATGGCGATTTCTAGGCTCATAGCAACATCCGTTCGGAACCTCGGAGTGGTTATAGTTGCCGAAGTCGCTCTTGTCTAGTATGCATTGGTGATCTCTAGTTTACTCTTTGCAAAATTATGGTGGGCTTATGGTCTCGGTGCGAACAGTGTCCACGAAGAGACCCCCGGGAGCACATGCGTGACCCCGGGATGCGGCTTGACTGCGCAAGAATCTTTGGTTTTGTTGGAAGTGGTCATTCGTGAGCTACCAATCGGACATGAGCTGGGACTTGGTTCAGCATGATCTGGAGTGGAATGGCGTGATAGAAAAAGCTGGAAAAGAGATTTCTCTGAATCATAATGATGAGAAAGTGAGAAAAAACTCTACCAGAGGCACACAATCGAGAGCTTGTGGATCAGCGCGGTTTCCTATTGAGCATCTCTCTGTTCTCTCAACGCAATCAGGGTTCCCGGCACTCTAATTTGGTTAGATGCGTAGGGACTCTCTGAGTTGATTCTACTCATTTCCTTCCTTCCCTTAGTTCCACGTTGGAAAAGTGGACCTAGCGGCACCAATGTGAGGCGAGTCTCGAGAATGAGAAGGAAGCTAAATAGTCTCTGGAAGTACTCGAGCCTGCGTGCATGGTGGTAGTAAGCAATACTGCACTTTGGGGCCAATATTATATTCGGTTCGTATCAGTCTCCCCAGGGAAGGATCAGAAATTCCCGTCCTCGTACAGAGCAGCTCCCATTTTATCTATAGCCCCTCTTTTGGAGACGCGGCAAGATTTAACAATATCTATCGTATGGACAACTGGAGTCGCAAACTCCTCAACAGTATTATAAGCGCTTCTCACTCCAATTTCAGAAAGGTAAACGGTCCAGAAGGTTGTTCCCATCGACTTTCTAGCCTAGACTTATGGTTAGCTCAGCTTCTGATTTTATAAAAGTTGATTTTATGAAAGTACGCTTGCTAAACGAACCTAATCCTCTATGACGCCATAATACTTAGTAGATCTTTCTCCAGCTAGCTACCCAGAGAAGAACTAGCTACTCAGAGCAGGAAATCGTCGCTCTAGAGTCCTGCCAGGATGCTACTTTGACCCACTTATAGGCAATTAAATTAGGTTGAAGCTTTCTGATATAGGCCGAAAGGATTAACTCCAGGGTTTCCCTATCCCGACGGTTAGGTTATGTTTTGAATCTAACCAACCCAGGAGCCACGTTGAGAAGCTGATACTGATATTCTCCACAAGGGCGAATGCAGGTCGAGGTCCAGTCTTTTTACACTCTGAGCTAGTGGGGTTGTTCTTGATCCTGGAAGCTCGTTTTCGTACAGTTCGAAAGAGCTTAATTGGGGATAGTAGTGCATATACTAAGAAACGCCTCGTCGAGGTGATTGAAAATGCCAACTACCAATGATCACCGTGCAGCTTTAAGTTATATAAGACGATAACGTTTTAAAATTTCTCAAACCAAAACGATTAAAGCAAAAGGTAGCGTATGCCTACGAACTGAATGAATGGAAAATTGTAAAAAAAAAAATAGCATGTCAACAATCAAACTTTTCGGAGAACTTGAACAAGCCCTTCCTTCACCTCTTAATTTCATAATTCGCAATCCGATGTTTGCCATCGCTCCGTTGCTTATCATCCTCTTTCGACCTTGGAACATTGGCGTCTTCCATTACCGCCCCCCGATATCAAGAATGCGCATGCCGCCCCCTGCCCCTTCCGCCCTAAGACGAGAAAAATAAAAATAAAAATAAAAATAAAAATAAAAATAAAAATAAAAATGTCTGTAGCCGCGGTCACGGTACCTTGTTCCGGGGCCTTTCCTAGTGTAAAGCCTTACATTTCTCTTCTTCCCATAAAGGATACCCTGCGGCGGCAATCCTATTTCGTTTCTTTTACAAGGACTGGACTGGTATTTAGGAAGGTTACGCCTATTTACATTTACACCGGCATTCCCCTTCGTGTTGCAACTACATAGCTCACCTTATAACATGACAATGCACACGAATCATTACTGCTCCAGAGAGCTATGCTCTGCCGTAGATATAAGCCGCAGTCATTCGGCTGCTCAACTTTTATGTTTACCGGCAGGGAGCCACATTTGAAGCTTGAGAAAAAAAATATAAGGGAGGAGAGCAAAAATTTAAAGGGGCAAGTAGTGGGAAAGCTTCTCCTAGCCTGCCTCTAGAACAGATAATAGAAGGCGAGATGGGAGTAATCCTCAACAGTAGTACTTAGTCTCTCTCAGAATGACAGCAATCATCAGTTTTGAAAATCAATTCGATATAAAACTAGCGTTGACAAGACTATCAAGTGGACGAAGCAATATGGACTAACAGCTAGTGTCAGCAACTAGCGTTAGCGAAAAGAGACAGACAACTTTTGTTTGATCTGGACCAGCCACCGTGCGTGGCTACCGCACCCTTTCTGGCTCCGCCTCAATATATCAGAATCAAAAATGATCGAGAGTGACCTTCTTTCTCTCAATCTTCGCCGCAGCAGCCGGCTTGTGCCGCTCCAGACTTGCCGCTATCAAAGTTCTATTCTCAGCAAGGGGCGCAAACCCTAAAGTCCAGTGTTTCGCAACCTCGATCCTTCGCCTACTCGCCAGCTCTTTATAAATGCGTGAATAGGATGCTCTGATGCCAATCCCGGCGCCAAGGAGCCTACCATCATCGCATGCTTGCCGGGCTCGGCTGGGATATCGTTTATCATGTCCCAGTCGCCGAAGCAAGGCCCCAAGGTAATTTCACCGGAAGCGAGGGGTTCCAATTTCGGGTTCTGCGAGGACGCATAGTCTTTGTAGAAGCTAACTGGGAATTTGTTTCTGCGGGAAAACGGGAGTGCGGGGGTTTGCCAATTGGTGTTGGGATTGACCTGGCCGGGATCGTTGGCGCTGTTGGATGACGTGTGGTCAATTTTCAGTATTTATAACAAATGACTAATAAACGGTGGAGCCCTCTTTCACCTTTATTCCTTCTGTTTCTTGTTTCCTTGGGCAATCTTTATTTGAGAACGGAGGACTTACATTGGCTGCATGACATTCTCGTTCAGTCCCTCAAAGACACACACACCGAGGTGGTGTGGCTCCTTGAGATTGGAAAGGAATTTAGGATCGATATCGAGTGTTATAGACGAACTGTTGAGTTGCACATCCGGAGACCAAGCAAGAACATGATCGATATGCAGTTGGTCCTTATTACCGTAAAAGTAGAACGGCATCCGCTCAGGGTAAGGCCTCTTATCGCTAGGCTGCGGATATTCTTTCTTCAAGTCATTTAATTCAAGGGATTTATTCACAACAACTTGGATATTGGTTAGCTTGAAACCTTCGATCCAGTGCGAACCATCATCCGGTGGAAGCCCTTATCGATGACGGCATCGAATTCGCCAGTGGCGAGAATCTTTTCGAGGATTTCGTGTTTTTTGTTTCCGAGGAGGTAAAAGGCGTCCGGGTTGGCAGCTTGATCGGCTTTATACTTTTGCAAGACGTTGTCCGGGATATCACCAGTGATAATAAGCTGGTAACGGTGGTTTTTCATGTTGAACATCGGGAGGTGGACGAGGTAGACGGGATTGTCGCCTTGCATGACGAAGCCGTGGAGATCAGGACTGGTAGTGTTACGGGCGACGGCGTACCGTGCTTCCTCTTGGAGAATTTCCTTGAAGCTGTCCACCAGCTTCTTCAAGAAACCGCCGTCGGTCGACCACGGACTCATAGTGACGTTGACGAGCGAATACAGGTCCTGCGGCCCTTCAACTTGCAAGCGCTTCTTGTAGTTGTCGAGGCATTTTCCGTAGTCCTTCTGAGCGAACTGTGAGGAAGTGACGAACAGCGGTCGGGCATTGATGTCCGTGCCCTGCTTGACAACCGAAAGACGGTTGAAAATCATCGTGTTCATGATATTTGATTCGACCTAGTAACTGTTGTTAACATATATAACACTAGCGGATTTTGGGTCCTAGATACTCACGATGCTAGTATTGCGACTTTCTTGCCTCCCGGTTGTACTTGAAATTGCAAGCAAACGCATTGATCTGAAGGTCGCTTCCCATCTTTGAGAGCAGTGCCCATGCGTCTTTATCCTCACAGAGTTCTTCGTTTTTTCGCGGCGACAATTCTTGCACGGATAAATTCCTTCTGCGCCTCGATTTTCTCCGGAGATTCTCCGGCCGCCTCGGCTGGGAGCATTGTGAATGGGGTTACTATAAAATCATCTTCGTTCGTTGAAAGCGTCGCCCAATTGGCGTACAGCTAAGCGTAATATATTAGCGGAGCGAACATGAAAAATATAAATCAAATAGCTTGCAAAGGAGGTGTAGATGGCTTACTCTCGTGATGTGAATATGCCTTCTCCGAGAAGAGTACCATATCCCTTCGGCGTGAGCCCAATAACTTCGTGTGACATCCAAGCTCCAACTGGGGCGGCGCCAGGCTTGCTTCCCTCGACCCCATATACTCCAATACTTTCGTCACCAGATCGGTAGACAATCGGGGACGTCCAGGTCACCAAGAAGCGGAATCGGCCGTCGCGGTAGCAAAGGCCACCTGCTGGGTATGGCATAAACCGGACCTGTATTTCGTTTTCAATTCTAGTTAGAATGGTTCCAGGTTCCGACCAGATTTAGGAACGATAACATACTTATGAGGATCAATAGTAATACTATCCGCGTGTTTGAACGCCTCAAGCTGCTCGTAAGTGTACGGACTCAACGACTGCATCGGCACGAACCCAGTCATCTCATCGTCAGGAGCTCCTTCCCCAAAGCCAGCTTTCGGCGGCGTTCTGTCGATCATGGAGGCGAAATACCCACCCCATGCGGCGTCACAGTGGACGATGAACGAAAGCCCTTTTTTCTGGAATTCTTCGCGAATCTCCAGGATTTTGCGTAGCGGGTCAACGGCGCCTTGTTCGTTGAGCCCATGATTGCGACAACTTGGTAGACTGCGATTTTGTCGTCGAGGCACTTTTGAAGCTTTTCGCGGAGATCGTCGGGGTCCATGCGGGCATTAAGGTCAATGCCGATGGGGATGATGTTCTTGGCCCCGATGCCGGCGATTGCTAGAAATTTTTAGGAGACACATTATTAGTTTCGCTAAGGAAGAGGAGACTGAATGAACCATATTCAGCGTACCACCGCCCTTCGGCCAAGAGTAATGCGCAGTAGTCCCGATCAACATGACCGGTTCCTTCTCAAGCTTAAATTGCTTCTCGAGATAGTCTTTGCCTGTTTCTTGAATTGAATATGGGTTCATTGCAGCACTCATAGCTGTCTGTGACACGCCATAAAGATCTCCAATCTGTTTGGACAGATCCATAACGGTACTGGGGCTCAAGTTTAGGAGTTCCCATGTTGTGAGGTCCAAGAAGGCTTTTCGGTGCCATCGCAAAGGGTGACGTTTAGGGTTTCTTGTTGCCTTTGATGAAGCCCAGATCGCCTTCCTCGATGGCGAGCTTGAGAGATAGGGGATAGAATTTTAAGTTCCGGGCTGTACGTCATGAGGTCAGCATGAGAAGATATAAAGCAAAAATGTCAAAAAAAAAAAAAAAAAGCCTTGTCGAGATGAGAGGGGAACATACCAACCCAAATAGACTCAAGATTTGCAATTGAACCGTCCTGTACAATGTAGGATAGGTAAGATCAATATCCCTGCTGCTATACCAACACGGCAAAGGAAAGTGAAATCAAAGCATACAGCTGTCACATGGCCCCATCCAATCGGAAGATCTTCTCTGCCGGGTCCGGACCTCACATTGTACCCCAGCATCTCCGACAATTGCTTTCCGACAATGATTTCAAGCACAGTAGTGAGAGGACTAGCCTCAAGCGCCACATTGTTGGGATTATACAGCATCGTCGTTAGGTCTGTTACGAGCCGAATCAAGTTAGCTCGCTTATGTCGTGTTCTATTTTGTGAATATATCCTAGTGGGTAGACTTACATCCAATAAGCGAAGGCATAGTGGTGTCCATGTTCATATGTCCATTGTACCTCGGGCTCCAAAACGGAATACTATTCACGCTCAAAGCCTGAGAGAGTAAGTCAACCTGGTGTTCATGTGCTCGATTGACTCCTGAAACATCGCGTTGGCTTGGATGTCCGGCGTGATGAAGTTCGGATCACTACTGTAGAGATTGCATCGGGCCTCCTTCTGACCGTGAAGCACGCGGAGGAATGCTTCGGCAATGTATTTGAAGTTTTCCGCGCGAGGCCCAAAAACCAGGAGGCCACCGCTGGGTGACGGCTTTCATTTTTATCAAGGCGTGGTCTTGGGATAATATCCATGATGGACGTGCTCTAGTAGATATCAAGGGGCAAGTTTACAGGTGGTGAGAAATAGGATTTTGCTCTACTCGCTCGGCCTCTTCAGATTTCATAGAGAAGGGCGGTCTCAGAGGATTTTATTAGAGTTTATATCTTCCTTTCGCTCTCCTCTCGGCCCCTCAGTTGGAAGCTAAAAACGGGAAACAGTTCAAGTACTCCTGACAACAAGACCATCTACTACTGTAATCAAGCAATCCCTACCCCAGTCCATTTGTGGGATTTGCTTCCTACGGCTTCTTCTTTAATATGTGGGGTAAAGTGAGCGATTGACCGCAGAATCATACCATTAGCTGTAAAAAGCACTCAATACATGTGAAAACGGGAAGCCAATTTACGCGAAGGACGGGACGAACGGAACTTTGGGCCGTGGAAAGGTAAAGAAATAGGCTAGGGTGATCACTAAATTGAACTTTTTGCGGAATTAGGGAATGCTATCGTCCACGATCCTTTATCTGAGCAAGGTTCTGAGCCAGGGATCTAATCCCCCGCATGGTACAGCGGAAGGGGTGGTCGATGCGGGGAAGTTACGTAGTTCAACCTGTCTACTTATTGTAACACAACGGGAGATTGAATCTCTTGAAGCAACTCGGAAGCCAGACAGCTACGGGCATGTAAATCCTTGATCATGAACTCAAGAGGCATGGGTTAATTTCAATGCAAAACTGCGGCGTAAAATGGGCCCATCCACCAGAAACTTTATTTTCCTGATACGCATACAGCGGCGGAATTAGCTTCATCAACAAGGGAGCGAGACTCGCCGCTCAACCGATACCCATCGATATCAAGAACTTGAGAACAGCGATTTTATGGTACCTCCGGCAGTATTCATGAACCTTTTCAGCAACAGAGCAAACTTCTGTGCGCGAATGGTGTGATTAACCTGTGCGAGACCATTCTAAGGAAACTGCCGATACTCGAGAAGACATCCTTGCGAAATCTAGTACTGGAAGAAGAGCTAGGTAACCAGTAGACGAAATGTTTTTTGCTGAGGATTGCAGGAAGCTATTAAAAAAGGAAATTGGGGTCATCCGGGCTTACAATCATAGGTACAAAAGTAATAGGTAGTTTGGATATAATTACTCTCAAGGTTGAGAAGGACAACAAAAAGGTTATAGTCCTTGAAGTGCTTATGGCTTAGTTCATGAGGATGAAAACTATAGCTATCTCGCAACTGGCAGCAGAGAATACGAGTACCCCTTCTTGCTTCGACCGGTCAAGGAGGAAGGCTCAGGTTTGGGAACCGCGGTCCCCTCTCCTCAGGCTGACCCAACTCGAAGAGATCAATTACCGAAAAACTCCAAAATGACATGAACAACGTAGCAATCCTGCCGTGGAGGCCGAAAACGTGTTAAAGCCCCCCTAGTACAGAGCCGCAAATATCCTCGAGTCTCGCACAGTAACTACCCTATCTGCTTTAGCATTTTCTTGCACCATCTGCCACCCTTTTATTATCGTATTGAGTGTGGGTCTATATCGATCAGCTTCATCTGGTAGTCCCTCTCATATGTTTAGGGCATAACTACTATTCGTCTAATAAACCTAGTCGAAATTTCCATTACTTCCGCATCGCCTCACAGTGTCAGAGTAATATCGTATTTGTCTCTTCTATCTTCCTCCTTTATTTTGATTAATGTAATTTAACTTATTTTTTTAGTTCTTGGGGTAATTGCGCCCGCAGAATAGTCAATGCCTTCGGTACATGCAATATCTTTGCCATAGAACGAATCCCTGAATCGGTATCGCTACGGTGAGACTGAGAAAGCAGTAAGAGCTGAGGACAGCCGGGACATTAATGTGGCGCGTGATGTTCAGTGTTACAAGTCATTTACGGTGACTGTTGTTTGGATGGATACTTGGTTAAAGTAAAACTGCTCTACAAACTGACTGATGAAAATGGGAGGTGGAGTAAAGAGTAGAAAGTAATGTATTACCTTCGCTCTTGTTGCGGAAGGCATTGGCAGAGATCTATTTTGCTTATTATGCTAAAGGAGTCGCGAATTTTCTTATGAGCTTCGAGACGCGGATTGCCCTACGGTTTAAAAAACCTCTTTGCGTTGAAAAATCTCAAATTAAATAACAAGCGCCGCTCATGGAACTTAAATCATGATGCTTATGTGATCTTTCTGAGATAGAAAAAAGTTATCCCTGTTAAAGTGGATTACTTTTATAGTTTTCACATTATACAGTCGCTTAACATAATTATTGGAACACTTTCCTAATTAGGAAGCGAATTCCCTATATCTAATATACTATATGGCGTAGGAATACTCATATCGCTAAATACGAGATATACTCGGTTACTTAAGTAGTATGTATTAACGTATTATTTCCCGCTATATATATACCGGCCTATTTAATATCCTCCTATTAAGCGGTAAACGTTACCTATTTACTAAATATAATGTACGCTATATTATATAATATACTAATAATTATCTATTTAATATATTAGCTAAAATAATATGTACTATCGATTTTAAGATCTCTCTACATACTATCAATTAAATATTATAAAGATATGGTATTAAAGTATAAGTATCTATTAAAAAACTATAGCTAGATATAGAGAAGAAGGCCGCTAGACTTACCTTATATCTATAGTATAAGAATAATAATATAATAAATACTAAAAATATCGTATAGAGTAATAAATTAGCTATATATAATAGCCCTTAAATATAATAAATTATATACTAGCGCATTACTAATAATAAATATAAAAAAATAACTTAACGCTAGCCTAAACGTTAAAAATATTAATTATAGTATAGATATATATAACGTATAACTAGAAGGGCTCTATCGTATATTATAGACGACGTACGTCTAAAGAGCGTACGATTAAGAGAGATTAACTCGATTTTAATATATAATAGTATATAGATAAAGTATTCGAGCTAAAACTTTTTTCTATTTATAATAAACTAGGCGTAGACGATATAGAAGTATTATTTATAAACGATAGCGTATTTATATATCGTAGAAAATACGCGTAAGAACAGTTTAATAATAATAAGATTTAAAGCTAGATTAGATTATGAATAGTCTAGATCTTAATCTTATTAAATATCTATAGGCGATACCTAAGGCACGTTTTTACCGTCGATTTAGATCTCTAGATCCTATTAAATAATCTATATAAAAGACGAGCTATAGGAGGTAGTATAGGCTAAATAGAAAGCTATTAATATTAGAATAGTTAATAAGCTATATAATACCTAGATTAACCGAGTATAGACCTATATAAAAAATAAAAGTAGCTATACTGAGTATTAAATATATAAAATTTTATAGATATATACCTAGACTACGTTATATTTTATTTTATAGCGATACTATAGCTCTATATCTATAATTAGATATTTTCTATATCGTGGGTTAATAGAATTAAGGTGGTTTTCTTCCCATTAGGCAAGTGTCCTAACAATTATGTCAAGCGACTGTATGTAAATTCGGAGCAAAAGAACTCCCAGTATAGACAAAGGCGTGCCGGCAATAACTAAAATATTGAGAGGTTTGATGTTCGCAGCCTGTTTGGCCGTGATTGCGGGAAACGGGTTCGCGTTCCAGAAGCGTAATTCAAAGTCGATCCACCGGACGATTGAAAACTTGGGAGAAGCTCAGAGACCGCCTTTGATATTATACGAGTTGGTCCCCGAATGGGCGCGAAAAGATATAACATTAAGTTATGAACCTACTCATATCACTTCAAGAAACGACGGTCCGCACAAGAACGAAAAGAACGAAAACTCCGCTACCCTATCGACGGTGAAGAGTATTTGACACACGGGAAATGGGGAGTCTCCTAAGATGCCCGAACGAAGGCCTGACTGATATGCGCGAGCACGTTGATCGAGTACCTTAAGAAGGAAATAAAATATACCGATACCCTTTCATTCTGCTAGCTATTGGGCATGCCAAAGAGGCATAACAAATCTATAGCATCGAGGTAATACTTATATGGCTAAGGAATAAGAAACTTTAGCTAGAGATATTAAGATCTTAGCTATAGATATTAAGAAGATTACGACGATAAGGCTCTACGAGCCGTCGAGGTAGACTATATATATATTATATTAAGATTATAGTATTATTAGTTTATTATATATAGTATCGTATATTCCCTTAGTTAGTCTAGTTAGTTTAGTAGTTAAATCTATAAGTTTAATCCTATCCTATATTATTAGATATTATATTATATATCTACGCTAGCAGGTTATAAGCCCGGTTAATAATATATCTTCATAAATAGACTTATTTCTTAATCTCTCCTAAATAATATATCTTATAATATTCCTCTCTCTAAAGTTTAACGAGATAAAGCTAAAGACTAATTTATAAACTACTTCGATTAAAAATATATATATAACTATATTTTTAAGTATAATAAAGTCTAAGATATTACTAGTAAACCGCTTAAGGCTTAACCGACGTAGAGCTAAATACTAAAGATTAAGATAATAACTTAAAAGCGTATATTATTATAAAGCTTACTATAAGATAAAGACTTAACGTATTTATCTATAATCTATTAATAGTAGCGCGATAAGATATAGATATCTTTAAGTTTAGCGTATATCGCTATACCGCTATTAGTAAGTCCTTATATTAAAAAATTAACTAAGGTAGATTTTAACTTAAAAATAAAGTAATATTAAAAATTTATATGGAAGTATTAAGATCTTATTAAATAATATAATAAGATATTAGGCTTAATCTTAATAGAAAAAACTAAACGAAACGGAGAGAAGACGGAGCTAGGATAGACTTAAAGATAATATAGCTATAGTAGAGGCTATTAATCTCGTCTATAGTAATCTTATAGTAACTAAGAGATATTATTATAAACTTTTAGTAGATAATAAATTTAATAGTAAAGGAAACTAACTCTCGATATACTTAAAAA
>AZLU01000290.1:0-45922 GCA_002224055.1 Pezizomycotina sp. ARF18 | reverse complement strand
TTTTTTTTTGTGAGAATTGAAAAAAAAAAAAAAAAAAAAATGGGGTTGACCAAATTATTGTTGAATACGTTCAATTAAGTTACCTCTAAAACCTACTTTGTAGAATTAACCTCAAACTTATTTTATCCATCTTCGAGTTTAAAATATAATAAGTAGGAAATTTCTAAATACCCAGTAATATCAATTATATATGTATTGCTAAGAAGTAAACTTTGCTTGAAATCTTTCATCAATCGAGTAGAGTTCACTTCGTTTTACCTATTCCGTTAAAACGCCCTATCATGCTCACTATAAAATTGCACTCTTACTATAAAGAATTCATGGTTGAGATATAGAGGCGTGCTCTCTATGCTACCCCCCCACGAAGCAATCGAGAATGGTATAGAGAAGGGGTAGAAATTGTTTTAGAGTACTCTGCTTAATCTGTCAACCATTTGGTGAGAAATTATTGTATTTTTTTTTTTATTTTTTTATTTTCGTTTATTTTTATTTTTCAAATTAAAATATCATTGGCCAACGTGGTACACCATAAAAAAAATTCGGTGTTCAAAAAATTTTTTTCAGTCGAGATTTTTTCTCATTGTGGGATAGTCTAGAAACTTCGCAGGGTTTCAGACTAATTGTGGGACAGAATTGTGGAGATTTTAGTGCTATATTTCCACACAGGATATCAAAGGCGAAGGGGATTTCCGTGCGATAGTTTAACGCAGGTGAATCGGAATTTTCAAAGCTTGCAATCCCTCAGGGGGTTCCTCCTCTATACAGATCTCTGTCTTAGAATCCGTCAATAAATTCCACACAGGCCAGATCAACACAAAGATCCTCGTACGCTCGTTGGTTTTGTCTCGTGCGGGACGTTCGGCCTAGCTTAGCGGCTGGGAACGAGCAAGCTTAGTTAGCCATGAACTGCTTCCACTTTATCCCGTATAATATTTATCCCTTCCGGGAAGCAACCCTCCAAGAGATTATCCTAAGAATCAGTATAACTAGATTAGTATTTTACCCTTAGACTACTTGCCAAGATATTGATTCTATTTGTAAATGCCAATGCATTAACTATTTTTTCAAAAAGCCGATTCCTTCTATCAACGCCGCACTAACAAATGAGTGGTAACCAGATCGCGCTGGATCGGGGCTTCAGCAATGACAAGTTGTGGAAGGCGGTTGTAACGTAAAGCGAATGAACCAAAAACGTAGCCAAATATGAGAGACGCTTTATTTTTATTGACGGCTAACAGTATAGTGGGCATTATAGCAGTAATAACGTGAGCTATTACAGGTTCTAGAAGCCTTACCGCTAGTAAAAGCCGTCCGAACTGTTGTTAGGTATAGTACTCATAATATATAGGAATTCAACTTATTGTCATCCGCGCCATGCCTCCTCTGCATATTCTCAACAATTGTTCGTTTCATTTCGAGGGAGCAACATTGCACTATATTGTATGCAGCTGCTTGGCGCGTCATATATTTGATACAGACACGACGTATTATCTCTCGTCTCATCTTTATAAAGTGGAAGCTGTTTTCTGCTGATTTTGCGTCTTTCCTTCTTCTTTCTTTCTTCTTATTTAACGCACTGGAGCATGAGAGGCTCCACAACAAAAATGCCGTTTTACTCTGAACGGCTGGTAGGGCGGTCGTCCGCAACGTATAGTGCTATGATGCCTACTTCCATGAAGACACTGCTTGTAGTGATTTTATCAATCATTAGGTACATTAATTGTTTGGGGATCTCTATCTAGATATTCGGAATGATGCGCATGCATATTTTTGCGCATATACCGCATCGCCAATACTCACCTATCCGCCCTCCCTACTCCTAGATATATTTTATTAGAGCTCTCTGATGTATGTAAAGAAGTTCTGGTTTCTTCTCAATTGACCAATGGTTGATTGATGAAATAGCTAAGGAAAAGGAGGGGGAAAGAGAAATAGAAAGAGAAGAGTGACCTCCTCTCCACAAGAAGAGAACTGCAAAAACATCTTCTTCCTCATTGTCGAGCCGCCGTAGGATCTTGCGTACTGAATCTTTAAATTTACTCGTTCTCTTTGATTAGTTTTGTGTAATTGTTTTTTAGATCTAACCCAACAGTGCCACAAAGCCTGTACAGGATCTCAGGTGAACAGCGCCGTTTGTGAAGGAGGACGGATGGACTGGTGTTGGACGCCGATCACCAGTGGGCCTCGGTGTTTCTGAGAACCGGGTTTCACAACAGAGCTTGTCAGCTCGTTACTAGCTGAAGGGTTAGAAGACCCAGGGCTCCATACATTACGCGATACCTCTGGGAGATTACGTATATTTAAACACGCTCTTCGACATCATTTCGATGACGCGCAACAGCCGGCGCATCGCTTAATTTGCCCTAAACCCTAATATTCCGGACGCGGCTTCTAGTCTCCAATACATTCCATAAATCGCTGGCTCCTTGGAGTTCCATAAAGACAGCAGGGTGATACTAGCGGAAGAGATAATCGATCGAATACTAATATATATATATATTTTGGCGACGCTCTATACACACTCTTATCCCAATTTTATCTTTCAAAATTCCTTATCAGGAGAAAATATAAATAAATCTACTATTAACATTATATAGCGACTGTAGAAGAAAAAAAGAAGAACCGTAGGCTATGCCGAGAGATATATCATGTGGCCTTGTAAGTTTTGTTCTTATTTTTATAGTATAAAGTATATAGCTTAGGTACGACTTGTTTACTAATCAAAAGGTAAAAACATCTTTTATAGATAGAATATTTGTAGGTAGAAAGACGAAAGGAAAATTATATTGTTTAAAATTATCGGTCAAGAATTGTCTTAATAATTCCTTTCTTTTATATGAATAATATCTACTGCGCAGAGTTCTAGACTAAGCATCTAAAGAAATTAAAATTAATAAAAATTAATCGTCTATTTATATTCTCTAGTAGTTTACAATGCTATTTCTTAAATGCAAGATTATGCCGCAGTGAAAGGTTTGATGTAGAATATGGTTTACAAAGTACTTGGCTCTGCGGCTGGGAACGAGACAAACTTGAACCAAATATATCATCATTGTATATCTCGATTGAAGCCGCATGGCCGCGCTGTAACCCATCGTACCTGTTGGTTAAGTTTTATAATTTAATGTCGAGTAAAGATCACCGCGTTTGGACAGTAACGATACTTCAGGTTCGTACAGAATCCGTGGAAATTTAGCTATGTTTCTCGATCTATTATTTGCTAGAGGATCTCTTGGTACAAAATCCTTTGCTTTCCATTTTATTACAAGACAAATTTCGAGGACAGAGAGAGGACCGAATCGTTATGAGGTCGTAATACTAACCCGGTGCCCCTAGTAGTGACGGTCATATGCTTCAGCATCATTTTTTAAGCAAATGACTATTCGGCATCACTAAAGCAGTATAAGTGATTCCCATGGATAATAATTAAAAAAGAGAAAGTAAAGGAAGGGAAACCTTTTCAGAGAATCGACAAGAGAAGGAAAAAAGAAAGGGAGGAGAAAAGAAATGTTAAAAGAGCAAAAGAAAATGAATAGGTCAACGGCGACAATTCATTGGAACAAGTCCCGATTGTAACGCCTTTAAAAATTGAGATGTAAAACCTTGGACAAAAATAAGTAGTAAAACCATGGCACTATAATACTATCGTAGAAAAATAGAAAAAAGAAAAAGCTAAGCCAGGGAGCTTGCAGGAGGATGACATTTAACCACGAGAACCGTAGAGAGACAGCCTTGGCTACTGAGGGCGTAGACGAGATCGAGTAGACGAGCTTGGCGACCCTCCATGTCGCACTTCTGAAGGATGTATCCTCGGGCGGCAAGGTACTCTTCCTTTTAACGTCTGGTCGACTGGATGGCCTTCTCCTTCTTGACGTTGTAATTATCGGAAAAGTCGTCGATGTTCATATAAGTCTCGGCGATGGTCTCCTTGCAGGTCTTGGAGAGCTCGTCGTGGCGCTGGATTTCGAGTATCTGGCGTTCCTCCTTTGCTTGATGCATTCGGGTTCCATTCCTTCGACGAGGGAAGACATGTAGTTGGTGGAGATGCTGGTAGCGCCGGGCATGTACTGTAAGTTGGAGCCGGTGATAGTGTCTCTAGGTCCAACAGCTGCGTTGTTCAAGGGAGCTGACTCGAGGTTGCTAGTGCCTTCTGTGTCCAAGAAGTCGTGGTCTCCGTCCATATTGAGCTCGTTGCTGTCGAACTTGAACTTGTTCGCGTCTTCCCCAAGGACGCCGCCCATGCCGATGTCCTCCTTGAAGACGTTGTATATGGGCATGCCCGCGTACAGGAGCCCCAGCCCGTGATTGTTGAGATGGTGGAGATGAACGCTGTGGGCTTGTGGATGAGGCCGAGCTTCTGCGCTCAGCTATAATCGATGGGAATCTTGGAAGGGGACGGTTCCGGCTCGGAGACAATAGTGCCGTCCTTGACGAGTTTCTAATACACCTGCGCGAGCAGGTCGGGAGGTCCTCGAACGTCTTGGCGATGTGGATCCCGGCCTCTTTCATGGACCTGTTCTTGGTCGCGACGGTCTCGAGCTGGCGAGTTTGCGAATGATCCCGCGTGGCCGAACTGCACCTCCGTCTTAAACATGACCGCGCAGGTGGCGATCGCCCAGGCGTCCTGTTCCATCCCTCACAAGTGAGCTGATTCACTACAATCTCCTTGTCCCTAAAAGTTTCCGAAAGTCAATTATCAGTGAGCTCTTTCAGATGGACTTTTGAGTGGAGTGCTGTATTCTTTGTTTAGTTGTCAAATAAATTTTTTATTTTATTTTATTTATTTCTTTTTTCAAACCCCTTAAAATTTCAAGGAAACTACTCCTTCAGCAGGTGCAATAAAATGGTGACCAGCAAGTGATGCGAGGAGCGGCTCTGGCTGCTCAGCAAAGTGTGACAGTCAATCATACCGATTCTTACCTTGTTTTAATCTAGGTTTTTTTTTTTTTTAAAAAAAAAAAAAAAAAAAAAAAATACCCACTTCCACCCACCCCGCTTTTTACTGAAAAAGGGATAAAAAATTTGAGCAGTAAACTTCGTTTCTTCTTTTGTTCGATTTTAATTACTCGTAACGGTCACCCCTCATAAACCACGTCTCTCAGAGCTGCGACTGGAGTATCATCTGTTGATGTCGTGGATTCTGACGCAGTGGCAGTGTCCGAGGTTGTCGCACATCCTGATGTTCCAGATGCGGAAGTGTGAAGCAAGGAAGGAACTTCCTCCTCCTCTGTGCTGGGCCCCGGATTTAGGTAACCCCTGCCAGCCGCGATCAGGAAGATTGTGACGACGGCGGTGGTTGCGGTTGCGGTTGCTGAGGTCGATGTCATCTGCCACATCCTCGTCACAGCAGGCCTACTCCGAGAAAAATTATGAGTATAATCAGTTACCATTTCCCTCCATCTTCTACCATAAAAAGAGGAAAAAGAAAGAAAAAGCGAATAGAAAGGAAAAGGAGTTATTTGCTTCTCTAATTTCTTTTTTTTTTTTTTTTTTTTTTTGGAGCCTTTTTTTCTTTCCCTGCGATAATAACGGGTAAGGGGCAATCCATACCTATCGCTGCGTACAGGATTGGTGCACCTAGCCATGAAGAAAAGATGACGTACACCGTCACACCGTCAAGGCAACATACTCCAGTGAGACGGATTGACGCAGGAGCGTGAAGGTGACGGCGTTGAAAAGAAAGACATAGGTGCCGATGGAAGGGCCCTGGTTTTGTTGCTGGCCCTGCTGCTGGCCCTGCTGCTGCTGCTCATTGGCTGAGTAGGCGCGCAAGAGCGAAACGCCAATTACGCCGGCGGTTGTTCCGACGTAAACGCCAGCGATGATACGCTCCCACCTTTCCGGCAAAAATGGCGACGGAGGGTGAGGGAGGGCGAAGTTACGGAGAAGAAAATGGTTAATAATGTTAAGAGCCATGATAACGGAGCGGATGATAAAAATCAAAGATGTTGATATCTTTGTTAGAATGGAAGAAGTTGTGGTTGATGGTAAGAGAGGGAAGTTTTGAAGTTATTCTTTGGCATTTCTTTTATTTTTTCTTTTCTTTCTTTTCTATTATCGTAGTGGTTAATTTTTAATTATACTCTATTTATTTTCCGGAGAGGGGAATATAATGGTAAAAAACGGAAGGAAGCGTCGAGAGGTCAATCAGTTCAAAAGCATCTAAATTTTATTAGTAAAAGGGAGTGCCTAAGTAAACCTTGTTCAATCACGTATCTAAAGGTGGAGAAATACCCACTCACGCTTATCGTAGTTATATAAGTACAGTTGAAAGAGGAAAACTGCGGCCTATCTTTCTCTGAGCAAAAAGTGGGAAATTGCTTGCAATTGTAATACTTCTGGTAGGGTAGATATTTTGGTATAATCAGATATGATTTCTTGATTAGTGAGAAGGTGGTGATCCTCTAGAAATCTACTTTGTAAGTATATAAGTATTCTATGCGATTCTTTTTTACCTTTTTACTAATACAAAGACTTTCCTTAGTGCCAAACCTTTTCTTCTGCCAAGACTTCCCTCGACTTCAATTAAGAAAAATTTGAACAATTATAAAAGAAGTAAGATTAGCCGTACAGTCTTAGTCTCGACCAACTGTAGACGAATTTGGAGGTCCAAGCCCTACTGCCGCCCTTAACTTTGTTTTTAAGACAATCCGTTTACTTAACAGTAGTAATAACCTGCGAACTCCAAGGGAGCTAGTTATTTTATACAAGGAAAGAGTCCTTATTAATCTTGTGAGTGCTTGAGAGGATTATCCTTCTGGCTTCATCCCGTGAATCCAGCGTCCCGTTACCTTCCCATGATGATGGATAAAGCAGAAGCAAGATTAACGTTATAAACCTTTGACGTTTCAAATAGCAATAAACCAAAAATTAACATAAACGGAGTTGATAGCAACATGACATGATTGTGCAGGTACAATAATGATGGTGGGTTCGTAACAACATGACACGGTTGTGCGTACAATCATGACACGATAGGTGTTGTCAATGTTGCTACAAGCCGACCATGTCATGTTGGTATAAAACCCACCATGTCATGTTACAATCATATCATGTTGCTACAATCGCTTGTTGCCTGAAATATGTAATATCATACATTTGCTGGCCACCACAAAACACTCTTGTCTTACAGTGATATAAGAGATATAAAAGGTACTTCCAAAAAGCGCCAAAATAGCGCAAGAGAGGCAAGATTAGCATTCCAAGTTTCAAATTCGACCAGAAAAACCAAAAACCGGCATCAGATGTTCGAACATTACATGTTCACATCGACATTCGATGTTCGTACCAACATTCGAATGTTCGTATCAACATTGGATGTTCGTATCAACATGACATGTTCGTATCAACATTGCACATTTGTGTCAACATCGCATGTCTATCTTAAATATTATATGATGGTGGCGACAATACCTGTTTGTATCAACATAACATGATTGGTAAATATATTAGCAAGATATGTAGGCTCGTAGAGAACATCGCATGTTCGTATTACGATTATTAGCACGACATGTTTGGCTTTGTACAGCTTTGACATGTCACCAAAGGTTAAATGAATTAAAAGATACAAAAGGTACTGTAAAAAAAGTGATAAAATTAGAAGAGAGGCAAGATTAGCCGTCCCTCTACATTCAATGTTTTAAATTCGACCGGAATAATAAAAACCCGAATAAGGAAAGATCATTTCCTGAACCGTAAAAAAGAGGTGTCTAAAATTTTTTTTTTTTAAACTTTTAAGGCTAAGCAAAGCCGAGGACTTTAAGATAGCCTAATTAACCGAACTGTTTATACTGGCATATATATAACAATATACAGCTATCCGTTCCCCAGCTCGAACAGGAGCGCACCGTCGTGATACGTGTCTTGTTTGTTCAAAGAGTGCTAAGACTAGATTAGGGGGGGAAGAAATCTACTACAATATAAGTAGAACATACTAAGTATATATATATCATGAATTTAGGCGGTGTAGATGCAAAGCTTATGAGTTTTGTTATCCCACGCAAAATGCCTAACAAATTTTCTAATAGAAGTAGTATTATTGTTTATTACTACCACAACAGGATGCTATCTCTCACATGACTGCTGAATACTTCTTCATACAAGTGCAATACAGTTGGCAACGTCGAAATAAAATCCAATAATGGATTAGTGACACAAATGGTTGTCGTTATTGGTCAAACATTTCGCCAAAACGGTTCTATTCCAGAATACTCTAGGCTCTAGTAGCTCCTGAATTATTTCTCTTAGTAATAAAATACAACACGTTCAACTTTCTCCTTTCAGGGAGCTTGTGGTATATGAAGCAGAATCGTTTCGACTTGATCAATTTCTGAAAACCCGGGGAGAACGTGACTATATTAACTACATACTACTAATGGTATTTAACGAGAATAGAATAGGAGGAATTAAAAAATAAAAATAAAAATAAAAATAAAAATAAAAATAAAAATAAAAAAAAATAAAATAAAATAAAATAAAAATAAAAATAAAAAATAAAAATAAAAATAAAAATAAAATAAAAATAAAATAAAATAAAAATAAAAATAAAATAAAAAAAAAAAATAAAATAAAAATAAAAATAAAATAAAATAAAAATAAAAATAAAATAAAATAAAATAAAATAAAAGGTAAACAAAGAGAATATATAAAGAAGTGTAAAACGCCTGTGGATGATCGCTTGAAAAATAACAAATGTTGGTAACAGGGCAGGAAGTGGCAAGTGCGAAAAGCAGCGAACGAGAAGAGGAGGTATATATGAATATTCACAACGCTAAGCTTGGAAGTAGGGGAATAACGACAACAGCGATATACATAAAGAACGCATATATTTATATAGGGCGTGTGAGATGAAGGTTAATGTGGCAACAAATATCGAGTGGAGGGAGATCAGCCGTCTCCCTCACTTGCAAGAGAACATTGTTACAGATTGTGCTTAATGGGATAGAAGAAATGGTGGATTATGAATATTCAAGATGGAGAAAAAACATAAAAGAATCTAAAACGGAGATAGATGTAAGTGAGGATAAAAGAACCTGTTTGGTCGGTAAAAGGTCTATGATGGAGGCTGGTTGTTGGTCATTTCTACGCCTTCAGGATTGCTCTCGTCTCTGACGTGACCTTCATCGTCTTCAACGTCGTCCTTCTCTGGAGAGCTAAGGTCACCGATCGTCGGGTCGATAAGGTCGAAATCAAGACCCAGCATGTCCACCTGCGGGGGCTTCTCCGCGGGTTTCGAGTCATCTCCGAACCCTGGTGGCCTCGCGCGAAGTCCCTGGCCTTTGCCAAGCTGATTGTCGCCGCCGAAAATGAGCTGACCACAGGCTGGGTTTCGTCCCTGTCGATGGTAGCCTTCATCATAGCCGCCATCCACTTGCGGCCAACCTCGCGGGTGTCGGTTGCGAAATAATGGATTTTAGGAGGGGTAAATGTAACACCCTTGGCAGCCCCTGGAGCGGGCGGAACAAGCTTGAAGATGAACCAGCCGCCCTTATGTGCCGTGACAGTCGGCGAGGTACTTGGCGAGTTTCCTTCGGCAGCAGAAGACTCCTGACCTGCCGGCGTCGACGTCGTTATCGCCGCCACGGAAGCGTGCAAACTGACCAGCCTGTCATCGGCAGCGTTGAGAACACGGTGAGATGTGATGTCTATGAGACCCCGTTCTTTAGTGTCGTCCATGGAGTAAAAATAGCTCAGGCGGCGTCCCTTGAGAACAAAAAATCGGACTTCCACGACCCGACGACTCCACCGGATCCGCGCTTCTTCATCCAGCCGCTGAAGTCGGCTTCACCTGCAGCTTGAGCTGGTGCGATGTCAAGAAGATTGAGGGGAATCGTCCTGGACTTCTTAGTTTTGTGTCGTAGGCCCGATGCCGAAGCTACGGTCCTCAGCGCCTTGTTTGATGCGTTCGGCGATGAAGACTCATTAGTCCTGCTATCTGCATCGCCAACCTGTGTGATGGAAGCGTTCGACCCGTTGCCTTCGGACGTAAGCGTGGTACTGGTCATTCCGCCAGCGGACTGAGGCGACATCATCTTTTCGGTGCCATCGGACGCAGCCCTTGCCTGCTTTGTGGAGATATGAATTGGAAGTTTAATTCTCCTGCCGCTGGGCTTCCCCGCGAGCATAGTTTCAGGCGACACATCATCTGGAATGTCGACCGAGAGCTGTTTCGTTGGTTGCGACATAGCGCCGGGAAGTTTCGGATGCTCGTACAAATAAGAATCTGGGCTCTGCTGTAACGGCACTTTTTTCTTTCCCCTGGGGGCATGGTAAGCCATTGAAGCTTGGGTCGGGGAGCGAGGTGACGAGGCGGTAGTAGCAGCCCGGAGCAGCTCTCCACTCCCGACACGTGAGTGCCGAGAGGTGTTTTGCCCAACTCGTTGCCTAGCCTCCTCGGTGTAACTAGCCTTACGAGCATGAGGACTATCATAAGAATTTTTATGCGGAAGATTCCGGTCATGTCTACTGTCATCGCTATATGAGCTCTCCGCCCTCCGAGCATTGAGTCGACTTCCTGCCGACGAAAGGGTCCAATTTCTGTCGAAAGAGGGTTCTCTGCCATGCAGTGCTGTAGCGCTTGACGAGCTTCCCGGCTCCTTCCCCGTAGCATGGCCGTACGGATGTATTTGCCCACTAGAGAGCCTCTTCTGGGAAGAATTGCCCGATTCCGCTGATGCTGGGGGTATCGAGCGATCAACAAGTGTAGAGTCTAAACCCCCCAAAAAACAAAATGAAGGTTAGCATTAGCAACTGATAGAAGATATAAAATTACTCGATAATTTCTTTTCAAAGGCTGCAGCATTTATTGTCGATATTAATCGTAAAAGAAAAAGAAAGGAAAAAAAAAAGAGTACGTAAAACCGACCGTAACCATCGTAAGTTGAAGGCGCGTTGAGACTTAGTTGTTTAGAAGGCGGCCGATTGTGCAGACTTGGCAACCTTGGAAGAACAGCTGTTCCCGTGCCGCCTGTGGTGCTACTTCTCGGCCTAGAACTTTTCGAAGTCTCATCCGTAGACATACTCCGCTGATTAGTTTGCACCGGCTCATCCGGAGCAAGGCCAAGAATTTCCTTTAACCGTTCAATCTCCTTCCAGACCTCGAATCTTTTGCCAAAGCTTGAAATATCTAGCTCCTTCAGATGTGCCATTTCAAGCTGTAGAAGGATCGATCCGGTAATTTCCTGCTCTTCAAATTTTTCGCACAGGTTGACTGGCAGGTGCTGTTCTTGCAGATATGCCGAAACTTGAGCCGGAGTCCATTGCCGGACATCCTCAAGGGTATAGAATATGTCGTTGCTTTCGGATGATGTTACCGAAATGCCACCCTGTCTATGGTCGTATGGGAATCCTTGATGCTCCTGATGCTGTCCAGATATACCTTTCTGCTCGGCTCGATACGTTAATGACAGTGTGCTCTCATTTCCTGCTATACTTCTTGAATAATCCGAAGCGGAGTCGTCAAAGTCCTGCTCAAGTGCCCTATTTGACACCAGTTTGCCACCCGCCTGGAGTTGCTCGTTCTTTGCTCCTTTGCCTCCTCCTCCTCCGTCCTAGGTCTCCGGATTTGAGAAATAGCCTGCTCGATATCGCTCAAGGTGTCTTCGACGACAGGGCTTCGCATTATCTTGCTGTAAGCGGATTGAGGCTTCGGGTCATCTACAGAGGCGACGCTGTTTCCGGATATTGGCGGAGAATCGGTGCTACTATACTGTTTTGATGATCGCGAAGCAGACTTTCTACGGTTATCGATAACTAGGGAGGTGTTTCGGTCGATCGATTCCCATTTTCATTTCCAGACGGCTTGCCCTCGTCGCTGCTACTGGTAGTTGTAGTGATAGTCGTCGCGGTAGTGTTGGTCGGGGTGGGCTATGGGATCTGCGAGCAGCAACCGACGGCTCATCCTGCTCCAGTAGGAAAGTTGTCTGGATATTTGGTTTTGAGTCGGGAACCTCGGCACGATGCTATCTTCGACGCTGGTAGTATTTGACGCCGGTGTTCCCTTTGCAGACCGGGTGTCTTTTGGTTCATCAGCGAGGACTGACGTATCAGGTGGATCGAACGTCTCGGGCGTGGGATATTTCTCAATCAAAACCGTATCTTTCTCCGATGTGGCTGGGGGCTGAGTAAAGGCTGCTTCTTTTCAATCGTTGGTGTTTGTCTGTAGGGTGATGTATACACTAAACCAATTTGTCCGAACACACAATGTTAGCCTTTAGTGTAAGCAATTGAGCGTATCATCCCTTTTACTAAAATTACCAATTTCCAAGCAGAAACGGTGATGTTCAAAGCATTCAAAGGCTAACCTTGTGGAAAAGCCCAACCTTGCCCGTATCCAGGCATCGACCCTAACAAAAACAAGCAAAATACGTTAGTATCCAGCCGAACAGAAGCGGTAACAAGAGCACACTGAACGATGTTTCTCTTGGGGGAACAGTCGTCTTTGGCATTTTTTAAGATCGAAAGATTAGGAAACCGAAGGAAATTAGATTGGAGAGACAGAGGAACAGCAAGAGGCGAAGACTTAAATCCCAAAACACATAAAAGAGCACATCTTGTCCTCTGCCATTTTCCGCATCTCACGACGTACCTGATACCATCCATCGCCATACTCGTCATCGCGCTCCAGAAGTTCCACCTTGGTTCCCTTCTTGAGATCAAGCTCGTCCGGCGACCGCGCGACAAAGTCGTGCATCACCATTAGATATTCGACCGCGCCAGCACCCTGCGTAGTAGACATGATGTCGCTCTTTGGTATAATGAGAGAATATTCCCCCCCCCCCTTTCTAAAAGTCGTGCCGTATAATTAAAAAAAGGAAAACTAAAAATTTCGTGAGGTGCGCGGGGGTTGACGGACCATCCACGAAGGTTAGCATAGGCCCGCAAAGCGCTCTAACACAAGCAGCTCCCTGAAGCAGCCCACAGTTGGCCCTTCAATGACAACGCCTATTTCCCCGCTCGTGTTGACGTGTGATGTAGCAAAAGCAAGCTGAATTTAAGACGGCTCAGCGCACATGAAAATTCTTGAAGAATATTTGTTATTTATTTTAATTGGGGAAAATTTTAACAGAAGGGGGGGGAAGAGTATTGGATGGATCGATTCGTGAGGGAAAACACCTGGCGGTGCACGTGCGCCTAATCCTTGTAGGTCAAGAAAACGGAAGAGGAAGAAAGTTGAAGATAGACTAAGTAGATTAAAAAGTCTCCACAAAAACTACGTTCGACGATAATTCAGTGGAAGGAGACGATGATACCAGTCCAGTGTCTTAGCAAGACAGTAGCAATGTCGAGCGCGCGCCCCCGATGCAGCAATAACAATAGAATCAGCGCAGTTTATCTCGCATTTATCATTCGCGGGCGAGGCGAAGAAATAAGAAATAATCAGGGAGGACTTTTTGGTTACTGAAAACAAAAAAGGGAAAGGAACCAGGGGGAAATAAAGAAATAAAAATTGATCCAAAGTAACAATAATAGTACTAAGTAGTATTAAAAAAAAAAAAAAAAAAAGAGGTAGGGGAGGCGAAAATGTGGAGATTTTCCAGTATAAGGTAATATACGGAAATAAAGCAGTTACTCATCAGTCTCCCTTCCTACAGGTATAAGTGTCTTCTTGTTTATCACCTTATCTCTCTTCGAATTTCCTTTTACTATACTCTAAAATTAATCTTTATAAGTTTTTACTATATCTTCAAAGATTGCTTCAATATGTAAAGCCCTTCCCTATACGATACTATGATATACAAGCGAGAGTATCCAAAAAAAAAAAAAAAAAAAAAAAATCTCAGGTCTGCGCGCAGGTTCTCCTCAATAAATCTCGACTGCGGCCACTGCTGCTGGTATACTACTTACTTTGTTTTTGCGTTACCAGCGGATGTAATCATTTTTACATTATCACGTTTTGTGTTTTCTATTTGCTTGTTTTAAGCACTGTGTCGAAGCTCAGTATAATCTTTTCTTCCCTCCCTTTTTTTTTCTTTCTTTTTTCTCGTCCATCCCAGAAAAAGGCTATTATTCGGAGCACTTAGGTATATTGTGAACCCAAATGAAATTAAGTAATTTTGACCAATTTAATATAAACAGAAGGGACTCACTATATAATAGATAAAATTACAACGACCAAGGAGTGACAACTCACAACTTATAAATACTTACTTAGTATCTTCATTGGTTGCCTTTTTTCTCCTTAGCTTTAGTAATGGATATTCGGTTCCCCCTGAGAATTAAGAATAACCCCCAAAGCCAGGCAAGTATTAATATTTGCTTAGTGTCTATTTTTTCTAAGGAGGATATTCGTGATCTTCGTACTTTGAATTTCTTGAGCTCCCTCTCGTGATCGCTTATCAACTTCCTCCCCTTGGGTGCAAGCAATGGTGTATAATTCATTCTCTGAATTAGAACCGCGGGCTGGTCTCCGTATATTGCAAGATCTTCCAACTGACAATTTTTGTATATAATATAATGATAAGGGATCTCTCAGCTACAGAAATAACTTACTTTTCCTTTATATATACGTTCTCTTCTTATCTAACTAGAATGTATCATTGTATATATCTTCTTCCAGAACTATACAGACACTTCTTTAGGAGCTGGACGGAATCTTCCGAGTTGTGCCCTTAAAAAAAAAAAAAAACTATACCACGTATATATTCTAAAAAGAAGGGGGACAAAGTGGGTGGCTGGTTTGGAGGCAAAGAAAAAAAAAAAAAAAAAACGTGAGATCGCATCCGCGTTTTTTGGTTCCGGATCCTTGGTAAAAGAGCTGACGCAGGTACAAATACCTAAGTATTTATCTAAACGTATATAAATTGATTGCGATAAGAAACACACCAAGGATTCTGCAACGAAACAGTCATTACTATTGTTTATAAGTTAGATTTATCGCGTGTTTCCTTCCTCCTCTTTCTTTCACATATAAGCCATCTTAACATGAGCTTTCTTTTTGTTTCTTATCGTTACTCAGCCAGTCAAGGAGCATGGCATAACAATAAATACAAGTGAGGAACAAGGCTTCCTTTTTTTTTTTTTTTTTTTGTGTGTGTGTGTTCCTTTTCCTCTTTGCATCCTCGCATACGGCATCGCGAGGCTGCATACGGTGATAAGTTCCCAAAAAGAGAAGAACAGGAAGACGGCTCTTTTTAAAGAAAAAGAAGGTTCTTACAACGGAATTAAAGAAATCTAACAAATAAATTATAAAGAGAGAAACGGAGTGTGAGAGGTGAGAGGGAGAGACGTGGCGGGAGAGAGACCTGAAGATCTCAAGGCTTAAAACAAAAAAAAAAAAAAAAAAAAAAGTTTTCTCTCTTGAAAAGTAATCGCCGCGCAGGTTATTTCCTTTTCCTTCCTTACTTTCTTCCTTAACTTTTTTTTTTTTTTCTAATCAAGCAAAAATTTGTCGCCTCTTTTGATTCCCTAATATTGAAAATTATTGTAATCAGCAGCCTAGTTATTCCCGACCTTTCTCCGTTAAGATACTTCTCCGAGGATCTCGTAATCCCATACCTCAAGTATCAGTCTCCTTCGAGGCTCAAGGCCCAAGCGTGTCCTTGGGCCGCCTTGGAAAGTTCTAGCCTCGCCTTGCAGAACCACGGCTCTGCATCCTCAAAAAGAAGCAAACAGTGCAGGTTCTCTTTCCAGTCATCTCTTGTGTAACTTCGTACGCCCCGCGTTCCGTGCCAAAGCGCTAGTTCGAAAGTCTGGTCTTATAAATACTCCAGCAAACGCTTCAAATCTTCTTCGCTGAAAGATAGCAACCGTAAAAGCAGAGCATTTCTTAAATTACCTAAAACTCTAGTCTCTAAACCTCCACAAAAGAAGAAAAGAGGGGGGAAAAAATTTCTCTAAAACCCAGTGATCAACAAAGAATAGTTTGCGAGGAAGCTGGCAAGATGAGCTCACCAGAGGGGACGACGAACGTGGAGGAGGAATGGCAAACGATCGAGAAACAGATCAAGGAAAAAAAGACCTGCTTGAGAGCATCCCGAACACTATCGAATATTTTGACGAACGTGATATCATCGAAGGAGAAATTGAAAGCCTCCGTCAATACCAGACCACTGAATTATTCCGCCATCGATCTAAAAGCCTCACCAGTAGCAGCTCCGACGATGCCCCTTCTCGCCGTCCAGAAACACCACCAAATAGGAAGCGCAGCCTTAGCTCGCAAACTGCAAACCTTAGCCCGTCCGTGAGCAGAGAATATAAGATGGTCCGGCGTGGAGTATCGCCAGAAAGGACGAGCAGCACAAAACGCCCTGACTTCTCAATGGCAGGGCCAAGCAGCCTTCCTAGCGAAAATCAATACGACCAGTAAGTAATCTATCTCAATAAGCTGGCCACGATCATATATATATATCACACTGCCTTTCAGCAATCAAGCTTGTTGTTTGCTAATAAATACTTGTGTGCAGAGATTATAAGCTTGCGCTTGCTCTTCAGGAGGAGGAGTATGATGAAGCTGGTTCCAAGTCCTCCCTGGTCCCTCTCATAGCCGTCCAAGTCCGTATAGCTCTCATCATCGTTCAGCGGATAATCCCAGCGGAGGCGCTCGAGCAGTTCGCCCACCAGTTTTTGATATCCCCAAAAATATAGGTAGTTTGAGCTTCTCCAGTATAGCTATTTGTCCATATTTATATTTCAAGTCGTTGTCTAACAAAGGCTTCAGAAACGATCGATTTGTCAGATGATACCTTCTCTATAGCAAACTCTACACGTCCCTTGGTGAAGGCCGAAGTCAAACCGGTCCCATCACCAGTAAGGCAATACAACCATACTGGTTTTCAAATTCCAAACCTGAACCAGGCCCTTCTAGCTCTCGCAACCTAGGAAGAATCGTTGGCCAGCCGTTAGGCCAGAATAATATACCTTTTTCACAATATACCGGTAGACCTTCTCAGTTTGGGTCTCCCAGATGACTCTAAATATCCAACCCGGACAACCAGGAGGGTTTCATGACAATTACGGACATCCAGCAATGAATTTTGCCAATATGATCGGTCCTGGAGGGCCAAGTCAATATCATCCACTCTACCCAGAGTTGAATTTAGGGATGCCTGGCGGGTTTCCCAGTGGTCCCTCCGCTTACCTGGACACGGCTCCGACAGTGACGATTTTGACAAAATACTCGACAACGATTGGGAAGGCATATTCTCCGAGAACAGAGCGGAAACAGAGGTGGACATACAGAACATTTTAGAAAATATCCACTCAGACGAACATTCTTCCAAACGGGAGCCAACTCCGGCAGGGCTCAATGTCCCACTTCATCCTCATCAACAAGCAGGGCTCCATTTCCTGAAAACCCAGGAAGAAGGAAAGTTCAAAGGTTCTTTGTTATGCGATGATATGGGGCTGGGGAACGATACAAGTACTATCCCTTATGTTGATCAACAAGAGCGACGACCGGCACGTAAAACCAACCTTGTCATCGCGCCTCTCAGTCTTTTACGGCAATGGGAAAGGGAGATAAAAAATAGAATAAGGCCAGGCTATGCCATGAAAGGTCTCATCTACCATGGGCCTGGGAAAAGAAATACGGAAGCTTCGTCGAAATGTCCAAATTTGACGTCGTGCTTACTACTTACGGAACGCTCGGTGCGGAATACAAAAGCTTTCCAAGTGGAGGGAGCAGAATTTAGGGGCCGCAATACCTGACAAAAGCTTTCCATTCTTTGGTGTCAAATCGAAATGGTACCGTGTGATTTTAGATGAAGCTCAGTATATCAAGAACAAGAGTACGCAGGCTTCTAATGCCGTCTCAATCTTGAAATCCACCTACAAATTGGCTTTGTCCGGTACACCCATCCAAAACACTATAGACGAGCTTTACAGGTGAGCCTCGATTAGAAAAAACTTGAAAATTTTTACAAGGCTAACACTAACAACATGTAGTTATCTCCGGTTCTTGGGAACCGTGCACCCGTATAACAGCTTTACAAGATTCAAATCCGACGTTGAAATCCAAAAGCAATACGACTGACGCTACAATCCGCGTGCGCGCTCTCATCGCATCTATAATGCTTCGAAGAACGAAAGAGCAGCTCTTCGATGGAAAACCCATCCTTCAACTACCACCCAAACATATCGAAATTATCCACACGGTATTTCAGAAGATGAGAAGAGCTTTTATGACGCTTTAGAGCACGGGCTGCCATTCAGATCAATAAATACGTATCGGAGGGTAGCCTCGGAGAGAACTACTCCTCCATGCTCGTCTACTGCTAAGGCTGCGCCAGGCGTGTCTGCATCCTCACCTTAATCGCGAAATCAAGGATCGGCGCCGCTACGGAATTGAGGATGGAAAATCGGAAGACCAAAAGCGAGCTCTCGTCGCTCGTTTCCCCGAGCACGTCGTTGCGCGGCTCAAAGAGCAAGATCGGGAAGGCTTTGAGTGCCCAGTCTGTTATGATGCGTCAGATAATCCGCAGCTAATTATACCCTGCGGACATGACATTTGCATCGACTGTTTCAATCTTATAATGAGTCGGCAGGATGGTGCGGAAGCCGACGATGGCGGAGCGGGTGCTAAATGTCCAACCTGTCGAGGGGAGCTGAAGAAGAATATGAGCGTCGACTACGCATCTTTTGTCAAGGTCCATTTGCCTAAGAGGGAAATCGATGATTTACTGGGAATCAAGCTGATGACAGTGACAACGATAGTGACGAAAACTCGGATACCTCCTCTGGCGACGAGGAAGACGATAATCGGTATGACTCTGAGGGCTCGTCCTCGGTGGGTTCATCGTATCGGGTTCCGAAACTGAAAATGCCGCTGAGAGCTCCGGAGAAGACAGCGATCTCTATGGGGCCGACGGAAAATGGACTTTGAAAAACTCAAGCCGAAGAAAGGTTCTACTCGTGAGGTTTCTTTAGACAAAAAGATGGACAAAAAGAAGGACAAAGGGAAAGTAAAGGAAAGCAGCGACCGCCCGGAAAAGCAGGGGTCGCCCAAGGAAGAATAAGATACTCCACAAGCCAAAGACCATGGCAGATGAACGAAAAGAAGCCCAGAGAAGTAAAAGCCATGAGAAAGTGTAAGTTTATCTGAATATGGTCTGGATCTTCTTGCACTTTGAGGCGCATACATATTTGGTTCTAATGATACCTGCTCAGATATGGAAAAGCTATCGAGAAATTTCGTCAGCTCTTCAAAGATAGACAAGGCTATGGAGATACTAGAAACTATTCGAAGGTAAGTGAATTAGAACCTCCTTATAAATCTTCATTCGGCGGATGAATCTGACTATATATGCAGTAACGACCCCACGGAAAAGACTTTGATATTTCGCAGTTCACATCCTTTTTGGACCTTGTTCAGATCCCTCTGTAAGATTCTAATTGCCCTTTCTGTTCATTACCCCTCTAGACTAGCAATACTGACCAATTTAATAGGTACAAGGCGGGATACAAGTTTGAGCGTTTCGACGGAACTTTAGACGCTGAAGCGCGCAACAGAGCAGTAGAAGACTTCACTGATAAGCCTGAAGTTACCGTGATGGTACGTCCTGTCTTGATTTGGCTTTCATTCATCCCTCCCCATTCCCCAAACTTCAGCCCGAGAGCTTTGAGAGTGAATTGCCTATTTTCACCTCGCATGATATTAGTCTTTGTCGTCCAATCATAGGAGAAGGTCTGATTTAGTTTAAAAAGCCATCTGAATAACTAACGTATCTCTTTTGTCGCAGCTAATAAGCATGAAGGCCGGAAACGTGGTCTCAACCTGACCCGAGCCAGTCAAGTTATCGCGCTTGATGTGTTCTTCAATCCGTGGGTTGAAGAACAAGCTTTCGATAGGCACATCGCCTTGGCAGGAGCGTGAAGTATACGTCCATCGCATCATTGTTCCACGAACGGTGGAGGACCGAATCCTTGAATTACAAGATCACAGCGTGAAATGGTAAAAAGTACGCCACCAACGAATACTCCTCGTACCTCGGTTTATTGAAGATTTTGTTCATTGCCCAGAGCGATGACCCGTACGAGACAATACGTCTAGCTTTACATAATTCAATAAATGCTGACTATATTTTTCGCTGCGAAAATTAGGCGCCATGGGCGAAGAATTTATAAAGAGCGTTCGCGGTCTAAGCGTCCACGAGCTCGGCTGGCTCTTTGGTATCGGAAAGCTGAAGAAACCCGGACCTCCGATGATTGCGGGAAGACCAATGAGGTAGAATGTATCCTTACCTAGCTAATAACTATATATGTTTTGGGGTTTCTTTTCTGGCGTTTCAAGATAAGACGGGAGGAGTTGTTTTTTTTTTTTTTTTTTTTTTTTTTTTTTTTTTTTAGGAGGTTTATTATTATCGTTGTCATCAAAAGAAAATTATGAGAAAGAAGAACACAAGAAAGGAAAAGGATATCAATAAGGTACACATGATGTTAGGCGCTCCCACATAACATGTTTACTCACAGGCGTTGAACAGAAATAAAAGGAGGTTGGGGGATAAGGATGGTGGTTTTCTCGTCTTTCAAGGAAGGACGTATGTTAAGTATTATTCGCACAGCAAGACAAAAAAAAAATGGTTCTCTGGGAGGGGAAAAAAAAAGTGATATTTAATTCTATTAAGCGCTACAGTAATGTGGACTTCCAAGCAAAACAAATATCGTATTTTATTACCAGCTCCTAAAGTCATTGCATGCACGAGAGGCTTCTTAACCACGCTGCATCGAGAGCAAAGAGTATTTGTTGTACGGACCGACAGGCATAAGTTCCAACGACAACGTCTTAGTGATGATATACTACTGCACGCCCCTATGTGATTCGAGATATCTGGATAGCAATCGTCCTTCCGTCCACTCAATCGTCGATAAGTACGTATCGTAGGCCGCAACGTGGCAATTGCAGATGAAGCTCTTCCAGCGTCATATCAATTAATGGGAAACATATATGTGGCTGATGGGCATTCACTACTCATAGCATTTTCATGGTTTGCAATTTGTGTCAAGTATCAAATATATTCGGAAAGCCCAATTGATTAAGAAAAGGTCGATATTATTATGCATGTCCAGAAGGAAACACGATGAGGGCCTGTAATAAATCACGAGTGAATCCCTTTAGCTCGTACGACGATATCTAGAACTATATCACTAGAGGTCAAGATGTTAATATTACCTGTTCATTTCAAATCGAGGGATATTTAATAGATTGGAAGAAATTAAAGCATAGCTCCAAGTATATCAGCTCGGATAGGAACTTAAAAGAAAATCAAAGGAAGAAACATTATTTAGGTAATCAAAGCGTTTATTATATTATACAGGGGTTGCTGTTTCCCTAAAGCCATTCTGCTGCCGAAGCAGAACATTCATTCAAACATCTCTTGAAACATTGTCTTAAGAAAAATAACTTTTTCTAAGCCATTTTCAGCTCTTAAGCCATTTTTAAGTCCGTTCCTTAGCCAACTCTGGAGGTAGCTTAGGATCGGCTTTATTGGCTTTAATGGCTTTGGGTGACTTAAAATTAAAAATCAATTTTTGAAAGCCAAAAATTCAATGATGTTTGAATACCCCTAATTATTATGTATATCCAAATCCTATATGTATCTCTACAATATAACGCCTAAACGGCGTGATAGGAAATCTTTTTTTCCCCCCTTTGGCCAAAATTTATATAGTCCCCAAACTTGAATGAGAGGGAGAATAAAGTGTAAAAAGGAAGTGATAAGAATCGGATTGGGTTCTCTCTTCATTGTAATCGACGTAGCGTGTTTAAAGAGACTGCCTACCACGGGTCTCAATTGGAATAAGAACCCTGAACGAGAATGTTAGCCAATTTCAGCTGAAGGATTTGACAATTAACGAAGGGAAAGTAAGAACTTACATGGCGATGAAAGCTGAAAGGAATAAGCCAGCAGAAATGAAGATTGGTGTCTTCGGATTTCCGATAACGTGACTTGCAATAATCGGGGCACATAACCCAGTAATCCTGTTGAGGAAAGAAGCGATACCAGTGCCTGTTCCTCTGTTCGGAGCAGGGAAAATCTCTGGTGTATAAGCGTATAGGACGCTGCAATAAATTGTTAGCTTCTCGAACATCCCATTCTAAATATTTTTTTTTCTACTGCTGGAAGAATTTTTACGTACCCATAGCTGATGTTTTGCACAAAGGCTTCGATACTTGTGAAAGCGAGCTGATAGCTGCTCTCCGTTGAGAGTGTAAAAAGGCAGACGAACACCCGGTCAACATCGTTGATATGGCCATCGTACCCTTGCGTCCGAAACAAGGTATATCGACCGTAAAGCAGGCAAGTATAGACCGGGAACCCCCACCAAACTAGTGATGGCGTAATTTCTGAAGACGATCGAGTTGGATTTCTCGCCCCCGTTGCCCGTCCTTGAAAGGTAGATGACAAGGAAGGCGTTGAACAGGGGATATGCCATACCGATCGTAGCCCAGCAGAACCATATGAGCGCCGTACTTATGCCCAACCGTTTACTCGAGAACAAAGGCTTTACTCTTTCGGCCGAGAACTTTTGCAGATTCTCTTTTACTGCTGTTCGGAGGGAATCTTTGTGTTCCTTGCTTGTTACGCTTGCATTGGCCCGGCAACCTCTTGCATTATGTCGTATGTTAACCAGGTCTTGGTCCTGTTCTTGCCGGCGATCCTTGAAGAACGGCGACGGCTTCGCGATCTTTTCCTTTAGAAAGCAGGAATTTTGGACTCTCATATAGGTGGAAGATGAAAACCGGCAGAAGAACATCAGAAATGTTATCCCGCCCATGGTCCAGATCAAGTATCTCCAGCCCATATTATCAGAGCGAAGACACTCCCTCGCGTTTGTGTCGCATGCGAAGTTTGGAATAAATATCCAAGCTACCATGGAAGCAACCAAAGCACCAACCGGCCAAAAAACACTTTAAGATAGGAAGGAAAATCTATTCAGCCTACTATACATGTCAAGAGGAAAGGGGAAAACAAAAGGAAGAGATTGATATCTTGAAATGTGATTATTGGAGCTCTTACCTTAACATAGTCAATATATTGCCAGAAGCGTAGGGTAGAAAACTCTAGAACAGAGCACCATCGACCGGCAGACTTCCACCGACTCCAACGCCCAAAGCAGAACACAAACCGCACGCTGTGGTCCAGTTCGGTGCAAAACCCAAGCATATACCAAAAATGCTTGCAATAAATAACGTGGTATTGAATGCAATGCGGCGACCCCAAATGTCGCTGGAAACCCAAAGACACAGCACCGATGCAAAGGCCAATAAACATCGACATGGTCGTATACGTTATCCGGTTTTGCGGAACTTCAAATTCCCGTTGGAGTGAGGTCAAGATAATCCCCAGGGCTGTTAACCACGCATTATCAAGGAACCAACCGCAACCCGCCAAGAAGAACAGCTGCCAATTGTACCTTCCCATGCCTATATCTTGCAGCGCTATGTTCGCGATTCTGCTTTTCAAGCTGTAGGTATCTATCTCGGAAGCGGCAGCGTCGTTTTCGACCTCCGCCGGAGGCACTCTATTGAAAAGACAATACTGTCTGAAGCCGATGTCGAGCTCGAGCCGGAGCTGGACGCCTCTTTGTTGCCTATCTCGGCGATACTCAGGCTGTTGTTGCTCTCGGCCATTACCTGCTTCGCCTTCAAAATATTCATTGGGTGCCTGGGCGCCTGATCCATCGGGACGACGACATCGGGGTCATCTGTGTCCGTATTCAGACCTTGGTTGAAAGGGTTTATGAAAACCATGGCTGCCGAAGGAAACGAGGGCGGAAGATGCGATACAAGTTGCGCGGCTTATAGAAGCATTGGTGAACGGAGTGTTATTAATAGTCCAGGCACCTCAAAAAGGATCTACAAACGCACGATCGCTCCGTAAATAACAATTGGCAATGTAGTGTTCCAATTGTGGGTATTACTACTATATGACTTGAATGTTAGAAGGCTGTGCTAATAAGAAAATGTAGCTTGAAAAAAAAATGAAAAAAAAAAAAAAAATTAAGAAAAGATGAGAATGAGAGGAACAAACCGAAAGAGATCAGCTCCGCCAGATTATTTTGACAGACGGTCTGTACTTATATGATTTATAAAACCCCAATCAACGGCATGCTCCGGCAAACCTCCAAGGCTATGAGCAATACTTCGGTTAATACCGTTTTTCCTAAATCCTTGAGCTCTCGGTGTTCTCCTCTCCTTTCTCTTTCCTCCCTCTAGGTGTGATCTTTCTGCTTTATCGATGCGTAAGTAGGTAGGGCATTGCAATAAGGATCTTCATTTTTACTACAAGGCAGGCGTTTTGCACTGCGTCTTGTGTTTCTTTGTACCTCAGCTACAACCCTGGATACGTACTATCGAATTCCCCTGTCCTTGATCCTTCCATCTAGGCGTTGAATAAAAGAAAAGAAAAATAAGAGAGAGGGAGGACCCGTGGGTATAAAAAGCAAAAAATACAAAAGGAAAAGGAAAGAGGAGAAGGCGACTGCAACTGCTCCCTGGAATCGATCCGAGTGGAAGTTTACTTTATCTTTTCAAGCGCAGCGGAGAGAGAGAGAGCATATATAGAGGCGTATGCTTAAGATGATGCGATTTTTAGAGTTAGCCCAAATACTCTATTACCTTCTCCCTTACGAATTCCCCTCTTCTACTATCATCGTTATTAGTCTCTTTTAATATTTTCTTTTTTTTTATTTTTTATTTTTTATTTTTTTTTTTTAAAAAAAAAAAAAAAATCCATTCTCCTAAAACAAAGTTAAAGTGGGTGAAATGGTTGAACCAGGTGGAACCAACTGAGTAACTATGTAGGGGACCCATGTAGCTAAGTAGGTTTATACCTATGCAATATTTCCCTAAACCTATGCTACATCTCCTCTGTGGAGAAAGAAACACTTTTTTAGACTCAAATCACAAGAGAAAAATTAGTCTCGATACGCACCACACGCTCCATTGCTTATGTAATAAGGGCGGAACGAAAGAAAAAATCAATTTAGAAATAACATAAAGTGGCCGCTTTCTTTGTAGACATTGAAGGCTAGTCTCTTCTTTATATTTTTTTCTCCTTCATTTTAATATTAAAATATCACAACTTAGAAAGCTGTGTTCTATGAGGGAAGCTTTGCTTGAAAAAAAGAGATAGCAAGTATTTTGTTTAGTGGCCTCTTCTCCACCAGCTCCTCCGGGAGGCGCCGCTGCATGTAAGGGGCACCTTGCAAGCAAATCTCGATATTTTCTGTCCCATGCGAAATGCACCTCTGACGTCACAGCATAACTACGGGGAAAATGCGGAACAAACCTAGGGATCTTTTCACTCAGTAAAAGCTCGCTTTTTTTTTTTTTTTTTTTTTTTTAAAAAAAAAAAAATTCCTCCAACGGAAGTTTGGAGACGCAGACTACTCAGTATCTCAGGGTAGAAGAGCCGAATGCCGAAGTGGTTAATGGAAGCTATAAAAAAATCACCTGATAGTTGACCTCACTTCTACGGAGAAGCCGTTGCGGGGGAAAATATTAGAGAAAAGGCTGGGAGTAAACGAAGATCGCGCGCGTGAGACGGGGAATGTTACGTCCCAGGACCTACGCCTTGCCCTTGTCTACCAGGAATATCAGCTCCAGAGCTACCATGAGACTACAAAAAAAAAAAGCTTCGGATATTTAGGGCTGTGGGGATGGTTATCTACTTGAGCAGAGATACCACAATAGTTTATTTGCGAGCTGTCGCGCGAAGAACATAGCGACTCAATTGACTATTTTTACATAAGCTATAGCTTAAAATAAAACTGGTGAAGCTTGTAAAAGTAAGATACGGCGGAGTTCCTGTTTTATTTTTTTTTGTCAGCGCAAACTCTTCTTGAAGCGCCTTGTCCGCCATAACCGGGAACACCGTTCCGCTGTGAGAAAGCGGTTATATGCGTCTAAATATCAAGGTCGTGCATCAATACGGCCTGTTCATCAGATCCCTTATGGAAGGATCGAATGTTACAGAATTCCAAGAAAAAGTAAATGCGCATGCACGTATACAGATGTATGTTTTGCAATGGAGAAAAAGAATACGACTATCATGCACAGAGTGTCTTAGGTACTCATACACACACACATCTAGCGGAAATTTTCATGTTTTCCAATGGCAAATGCTCTTTATCGATAATTCGAGCTCAATGATATTAGCATTCATTATTAATTAATTTAAATTATTGAACCACTGGGTTATCCTTCTATATCAAAACTTAAACATCGTACAAAGCGTAGTCGTGTTCGGTCAAAAACTAAAGAGAAGAAAAGCATTGAATACAAAAGGAAGCGCATTCAAGGTAAAAATTTTCGTGACGCACATAAAAGCAAAAACTGCAAACATCGAGCCTTTTATAGAGAAAAATACAGACAGTTTGACAAAACCAAGTTGCTTTTAGCAATTGTTAGCAATTGTATAACTTCACTAGCAAGAGGAAAGAAAACACAATAACGTGAAAAGGAAACTCCATACTGAGTACGATCAAAAATAACTTGAGAAAAGAACACAAAGGCCACCCAAAAAGATAGATAAGATAGAGAGGTTTGAACGCAGAAAAAGAAAGAAAAATAAGAGAGAATTGGGAACAATATAATTTTCTCCTTTTTCTTTGAGGGTGAAAGCGGAAGCCTTCGGTATGATAACAGCCACGGGTTGATAGTGATTATTTAAAGCATAAACGTCATATAGGAAACAAGCAGCACCATCCAGATCCATCCGGCGTGCGCGCTAAACCCTGTGGAGCGCTAGAGGTCGCTCCGGCGGCCGTGGTGCCGTTAGGTAGAGTCCCGTTGATGAAAAAGAGTCAACTAATATTTATAGTTAGAATCCTCTTATCTTCCTGAAAAAGAAACTTATGTCAAGATGTTACACAAAAAGGAATATAAACGTACAGTCCCGTTGACGTTAGCAATGTGCGTCGTGTTTGACTGGTTCAGCGCCAACAAAGCTTCCACGTATGTGACGTTGGTGTTTTCTTCACAACCGCACGCGCTGTACTGCTGGCACAAGCATTGTACTGCGAGAGTTTGGTTTGCATGGAGCGTCTGGTTGAAATGGTTGATCGTGTTGTGCCAGTGGTAAGAGTACACACTCGCCAGCCAGAGCCCGGCCAGAAAGACAGGAACGCGAGAGGAAGAAGGAACGGGGTGAGGCCGAGAGGAGACCGAAGGCCGGAAGCGTAGGGAACGCTCGCGCCGCCAGAATAAACGGACCTCCCACCTCCGCTTGGAATGCTAGGCTGTCGTCCACTTCCAGACACGGACCTGCCACCTGCGTTCGACGTGCTCGAAGTGCCCCTACGTAAAGATTTTTTTTTTAAAAAAAAAAAAAAAAAAAAAAAAGTGCATACTTTGGAAATATATGACTTACCTGGAGCCGCTCGATGAGCTACTGGACGACGAGGAACGCTAGATCCCGATCCCCGGCTGCCACCGCTAGAAGAGCCTCCGCTAGAAGAGCCTCCGCTGCTGCTACCGCCAGACGACGTACCTCCGCCGCCGCCGCGTCCACCACACCTCCTCCACCACCTCTGGGTGACCTCTTTTCGACTGCGCGCTTGAAGACGTTGATATCGACCAGTTCGGACCCCATCCAGACGAATGCTCAGCGTCGCGGCGCGCCAACTCATCGATGGACCGTATAGATGCCGCGAAAACTGATGGAGCGAACACTTGCAGCGCATACAGCCATGACGTGATTGTGATGAACTTCATTACGGCGAGCGGTATATAAAAACTCTTGGCTAAGGTTATTCGGCGTGAAATAAGAAAGAGAGGATATATATCAAATAAACGCTTCTCCTTTATTCTGATGAAGAATTACGAAACGAGTTGGTTGTGATACTTTCGAGGTGTAATTTATGAATGTGCAATAAAGGAAGTCTTTATAGCGATGTTTTTTTCCTTTTTATACATCAAAGATGAAAGAACTTTATAAAAGATAACGACACCCACAAGACTGTTTTATTTGTGAAACTAAAAGGGGGCGATTCGGTTTTCTTTTATAAACCAACCGATATTTACTGAAAGGCGAAAAATATTAAGTAGAGGCGATGCCCGAAAAAAAAAATAAAAAATAAATAAAAATAAATAAATAAATAAATAAATAAACAAATAAATAAATAAATAAATAAAAGACCACTCAGTGTTAGTATTGTAGGCGTTATAACACAACTCCGTATATTTACGCAACAAGGAGATAAGAAAAATAAAATAGAATAAAATCAAATAAACTCGAATAGAATAGGATAGAATAAATACAGGAACAGCACACCTCCCTATAATACAGCTAGCAGTATTGGTTCGATTTCGTAGTCTTACGTTATAAATCTCGGCATCACTATGTTTTATTCTCCGCCGCATCCAAAATAATATAACTGCGAGCAAGGCTAAATGATATTCCGTATGAATTATTTAATAATTATATCGTCATCCATCCTTTCCTTGCCACGATCTCAACACATACGCTTGGAATGGACGCCTAGAAATGGAGAGACGCCAGTTATTTAACATAACTACACTCCTATGCAGCGAGGGAAAGGGAAAGTGCTGTGCTACTTATTAATTATCATCTTATTCCCCCACAACGAGAAATATATACTTGACGGTAGTGAAATACCAGATACCATTGATACCTAAACCTTCCAGTTGTGATCAGAATTCGCTTCCACCTTTACAGCCACTCCTCTCTCATAGGATTATCATGGGAACGCCTTAGAAAAAACAAAATTTCTTTTGCTCAATATTCCCCCCTTATCAGGAAGGTCCAATTGCAGTCTTGATTGAAGATTGCGGTTCTGGAAACAAAAAAAAAAAAAAAAAAAAAAAAACTTCGAAGCAGAAAACATTACCGAAAAATATCTATATATATTATCATTGTATAGAAAAGCTCCACATTCTGGTGGAAGCTTTGACAGAAAATACTTAGAAAGTAGTAAGGCATTTTTCCCCAAGCGAGGCTCAGCGAGGAACCGGAAGGATTCCCCAAAGGACCCTTGTGACGCAATAATTAAGAGCTTGCGAGCGCAGAGAAGATTAAACTCTAAAAAATCGGTTTCTCCCGGCCAGGCTACTTATTGCTAACTTTTCCATGGCCAGGCTTTAATTTGTCGTCTAGACCTTCCGGACAGTCCTGCTTATAATCTTTAAACGTTTATATAAAACCTTTTATATAATTGGGTCCATGGCCAGGGGGGACGTTTGAGACGTCTCACAACATGGCTTTTCATGGGTCACCACGTGTTTAAGGTAGCCTCAGGGTTTTGGAACAACTGCTAATTCCTCCGAAGCTTCACGGGGGGAAAGTTAAGTATAAATATTTCGAATTTCTCGGAACTATTGCGACGAAGTAATTTTGTAACTTGCTGAATTTTTCTATAACTGAGTATATGAATTTAGAGGTATATCTTCAGTCTGGCGCGATATGCGAATCCGAACATCAGGGGGAATATCCCCTCAATTATACCAAATACCTCTCTCTCTCTCTTGGAGGTGCTACGTGTATCCCTAGTTCATATTGTGAACTCAAACTCACAAAGCTATATTCTTTGTTAAATATAAGTAAATAATAATAATGATAGCTTTCAATAGCTTAACACAGAAGGTAATATGATATTTTATTTTCTAATTATATAGTTCAAGCGCTTCCTTTTTCCCGTAGTTGGGTTTGTGCGAGGAATTATATCCCCGAAGAGCTGGAAAGTAAGTATATAGTGTACTGTTGTCCTTTTATTACCTACCGGTATACTTATTACTAGCAAATGCTCGATATTATTCAATTGACAAGCAGCGATCCTCAATATAGGTGACGTGTATTGGAACAGTCAAGGGCCAGAGAGCTGTCAAGCTGGCTCTTCATTATTAACTAACAGAGGGCAATCTATGTATGAGCAAGAATAATAATAATAGTTGCAATTTGGAGGCTTTCTTTTTTTCCAATATATCTTTTCCTAAAAAATATAGTCACCGCTTAAAGGAGAGTTTCCTTAGTCTCGTTGGAGCTTTTAACCTGGGTTAATGAGGTGAAAAAAAAAAAGCCATCCCCCTTTTTTTTATAGGGCGACTGCAAAGATGGTGGGTGGGGTGGTTGGAACCGGATTGCTGGCAGTACATAAGCCGCATATATATACATATATATATATACCTACATTATATTAATTCACAACACTGACGACAGACAGCTCTCCTCTCCAATACCTTTTTCTCGTCTTATTCCCTCTCGTGTCTTCCAATAGAAATAAATGTTCAGAACTATATTCTGAGTAGTACATTAACGACGAGTATTATTATCATTATCTGCTAGTAATTATGTCGTCTTCTCTAATGCCCGCTTTCATGCTCTGTTAATGACCGTTTCGCTCTTCTTTCCTTTTTCTTTCTTTTATTCTTTTTTTCTTTTTATTTTCTTAACGACGTTATTTTCAACTCCTACGACGCACGCCCTCTTTATTATTTTAGCCACTAAGCTTTACGTATTTACGAACAAATAAAAAGAGAAGATACGCTATTATATTTTATTCACAATCAGTTTTTCTACTTGCGCAATACTTACTTGCATGTTTATTTCTCTATATATCTTCAAGCAAAACGCTCGAAAGGAATAACCGCCGCCAAAACCTACGATCCTTGTCAGAACACTATTTTGTATATTACCATCCCAGCCTCTCCTTTCTTCTCTGCCCACGAAAAAAAAAAATTTTTTTTTTTTTCACATCAATTCTCACAGAGTTAAAATAATATTCACTCCCAACGTTACTCAGTCGCACGGGCTATTTCACGACAAGTTCCCTCTCTTCCTTCACGGATATCACCATCGATAGAACGGCAACGACACCAATCCACAAAGACAGCTATATCTTCTAGCATTTTCAGCAACTCGAAAACAGTCAAAAACTTAGGAGGAAAGATTCCAAAGGGATAATAAGAATTTGGGAGGTGACACAGGAATGCCGCCGGCGAGGGCGACATGAGTACAAGCCCTGCGCAACCTATGCCTCCAGATAGCGATGCGCAGGGCAGCGATTCTCTAGATGCCATGGTGGAATATCTCGACAGCAGGCGTGATAGTGTGAGTCCGTCAGTATCTTCCAATATAGAGTGCTGCTGCGGCCAGCAGGACTGCTATTATCTGGTTACGGCGAATAATCTGATCAGCGAACTCGAAGAAAATATCCAAACTGCCGCAAAACTCGGAAGTGTAAGTACAAATCTTTCTCAATAACTATCATTTTGCTTTTGGAAGCTTTTTTTCCTTATACGGAGAGTTCAAACACACCACTATCATTGCGCACATTTTAAATGCAAGAGCAGCGCAAGGGTACTTGTTTTTTTTCTTCCCCTGTGACGAAACCGGAATCACTAAGAGGAGCACAGCTAGGAATCGTCTAGTCGGAAATTTATCAAAGTAGCGCGCGATGATCGTGCTGTTTTTTTTTTTTTTTTTTTTTTTTTTTTTTTTTTTTTTCCTGCCGTGACCAGTGAGCTCCTGCTTGATTCCGTTTCTATAGAAAAAGGGAGGAGGAGAAAGAGAAGCGTGTGCGACGGGCTAACCTTATTTTTATTTTTATTTTTTTGTTTTGTTATTTTTTCCTTCCTCTTTTTGTGTTGCGCCAAGTTCAACATGGGCCGCCGCTTCATTTCCGTATCCCTTGTTGTTATCGCTATTATTTTATTATTATTTATTCTTATTGCTATTCTATTGTTCACCCCTCGCTTCGGTCTGAGTCTTTTTCTTTTTTTCCTTCTAAGAATAAGCTTAAATCCAAAGTGTTCCGCTACATTTTCATCCAATCTTTCCATCTTTGTTGTGTCGTATTCTCCTGCTTTGTCCCATTACTCTCTTCCTCCGTCTTCCCCTCCTTCTCTTGGAGTGGACGCTGGAAATGAAGGAGGACAAAGAAGAGTATTTTTATCTTATATTCTCAATTTTACCTCTTTTAAGCGGCCCCGCCTTGTGTTATCAATGGCAGTTTCTGAGCTGACGATGGGATCTCCCATCTTCAAGGCACTCCTGACCCGGCACGAATCATCCATGGAGGATGCCAGAAAGGAAAGGGATCTTTACACGGCACGAATCACCGAACTCCAGGAACGCAACAGAGAACTAGAGCGGGAAAATTCGGCGACTATCGAAGAAAACCGCAGTTTGCTAAACAGCCTAGAGACCTCAATCGACAAGTATCGCAAGGCGACGCGAAGATTAGGGAACTTAACGCAGACCTAGATGCTACGAGAGCCGAATTAGACCGCGTGACGGCCCGAAACGCGAGAATGGAAATACTGGAAGCCCAGATCGCACTGTTCGAAGCAGAGCAGGAGGACCTACGTAGATCGTTGACTACTCCCGCGAGGAAGAACTCGCAACCCTCGCCCGTTGGCAGAAGGCAGAGCTGTTAGCGACCGAACTCTCTGAGCAGTGTGCCCGGCTGGAGCAGGAGTATATCGAAGAAAAGAAACGGTCCCAGCAACTGGCTGAAAAGCTCGAGAAGCAACAACAGGCAGAAAGGGCTCAAGCAGCTCTTCTGCAGCTCGGTTGCGGAGCAAATCTCCGTGAGCAACTTTATGAAAGAAATCCTAAGCGACAATGCGCAGTTACAGGCAGGAGCCAGCGAGTTGCGACGTCTCTTGATCGTAGCGCAAGATGAAATCGGTTCTTTGAGGGAGCAGGTTCTCCTTCACCAACGATTAGATCCCAAGGAGCTCTCCGCTTCTCCTCTGAGCCATGAATTCGATCTCTTTAATTCGAATGCGCCTCGCGAACTTCACGTTCACCACCATCACCACCATGTTGGGAAAGAAAGGTCTGCGCCACGAAAAGCTAGGAAGACTGGCGGCCGCAGCACGCCGTCCGGTAGGCTAGGTTCTGTCTCAAAACGGCCCACGATCCTTGGCGACAGTATCATGCCTCCATCTCCGAATCCGAACCCGAACAGATGGTCACTACAAACAGCTCAGTCTACGGTAGACTCAGCAGCTTCGACATTTCGTGACCCGTCCATCTTTGACTCTAGGCACGAGCTGTCGAAGATTCTCGACCGACAAGCGCTGGGTCCACTGACGCGGCAGATTCAATCCAGAGCCTCAAATTCCATGGGGCGTTACCCGAAAGAGCTACCGCGGTAGAAAGTCTTCTCTTAATGGGCCTCCTTTTGCTATCCTTAATGCGGATGACAGGCCGAGTACCGTTTCTCCAGTCGCGGAAGGCCCAACATCGGGACTTGGTGCCGTGATTCTGAAATGGAAGAGGCGAACGAGGCTGTTGACGTTAAGGAGGCCGAGGAGACGCCGCTTGATGAGTCCCCGTTTATCCCGACGAGAATGATGAGAATTGCCTTCAGATATTTCTGCCACTTTTGCCGCTGCTACCGCCACTCCTTACCTTGCTACTACGATCCCCGGCCGTAAACTGGTTAGGTCCAACTCACACGAGTCTATCTTGGAGGCTGAAACGGTCCCTATAACGGCACTGGCCCTCAGCTCAGTCTCGTCTAACAGAATTCCCTTCTCCATCAGCTCGACATCATCCGTCGCTACATCTCAGCCGATTTTGACGCCAGCTACCGCCAGAAACACCCCGGCAAGGTACAGTTCGTCAACGTACAACAGGATTCTTCTCCAAGCCGTCAATTCGGGTAAAAGTGGGGCACCGAAACGCACCGGCGGCTCGGTAGCCGTTGGTTCTGGGGTAAGTTTGCATCCGGTAGTGGGACTTCTACAACGAAGACGACGGCCACTTCTAGCTTAGCAAAGCACGTGGACGCCGCTGATTCGTCCCAACGTAACAGCTCTACTCACGCTGCCTCCTCCGATTCGGCGTCGCTCCGATCCAATGCTTCATCTGCTCCAATTGTTTCGTCGGCGGTCGACCAAGACTCTCTGCGAGAAAGCCTTGGGGATCTTCTTCTGCTGCTTGAATCGTTCCTCTTTTCAACCAATCGACAAAAACTACAAGTACCGTGGACATGACGATATTCCTCCTGGGAAGGACGTTGTTCATTAACGTTTAACACCGCGGAATCATCAGTTCAACGGCACACTAACTTCATTTAGCGGAATCATCAGTTCAACGGCACACTAACTTCATTTAGACTGCTGTTCTGCCCCGCTTCACTTAGGCCCGGTTTCACTCTTTCCCGTCACATCCACCACTCAGCATCCCCCCCATTCCAACTGAAAATACCCCTCAAGACAGATACCCAAACATTCGTACGCATATAAACGTATTCCTAGTTTTTCACCTTTATCGTTCCGTCCCCGTTTTCGCAATTATATTTTTCTCTTACCCTTGAACGTTTTTTCCCAGGTACAACAACGTCTGGTTCGTTTCTTTCCTTTCCTTGGGCCGTCATTGTATCCCTAAACGCGCCCTTTTTCCTTTGTCTTGAAGTACGAGATGTACATTCGGCCGTACATTGAATTTTTTTTTCCCCTTCCCTTTTATTATCCCTTTTATTAACCGCACTTCCTCTTTCTTATATTTATGCTATCTTAGGTTTACTAGTTTTGTTTTTGGAGTATTTCAAGATCACGGTAACAGGCGTTCTCTCTCTCTAATTTTTTTTTATCTCCTTCGATTTATTTCCACTAGATCACGCTCAATTTTTATACACCTTTGTATCTTACCCCTCTGATTTGAGGGTTACTCCCTTCTATATTTTTCCCATATGATATCTGGAAATTGAAGATTTACTCCTAAGGCTATCCGCGCGGAGATCAACGTAACTACTAAAAAGCTGACCTTTCCTCTCAACCAAGTCTCTGTTACGAGAATAATCAACAATATCTACTTGATTTATTCTTTTTTTTTTTTCCTTTTTCCTCCAAAGAGTACTGTACTATTAGTTAAGATTATCTTATCACCTAATATTATGAAGTCGTGCTTCATTTTTCGCTTGACAACGTCTCCTATGATATCCGAGGAAGTGAATGTACTCAAAAACAAGAAGAGTCCAGCCCTTGCTTGAATCGAAGTTGTGGATACATATACGTTTACGACCTGTCGAGGCTCCGTGAAATTGATATGCTCACGCAATATTCACGCAGCATCAATATTAAATGGATAAATCCTCGAAGAAAAAAATATTTCGAGCGTTTTTTGTGTATGGGAAGATTGGAAAAACATCAGGGACTGTGTTGAGCTCATGAGAAATGACTTCTTAGGCATTGGGGTAGTTGCTCTTATGTTATTGGCATTTGTATATTTAAATACAGCGCCCAAATCATATAAATATCGCTACCTATGAATCGTAACCAATTCTAAATTCTCACATCATGTTCTTCGACAACTACACTGCTTGAGACTTTGGAATTTTTTTTACCGATTAAACAGGCGAGTACTAAGACGGGCATGTCCCCTACAAGTAAGCTAATATGAGAGGGGGAGAAATGGAAAGTGTGACGGAGAGAAAGACATAAGCTTGTCTTGCAAATTTCTTCAAGAGCTAGCCAACCCTTATATATATATAAAAGTCTTCTATAAGCAGAAAGAAAGCGCCTCCCATTTTCCCGATTTAGTGACATTCACGATAACAATGAAGATAACCTCCACTCCCAGATCGCCTTTCTTGTTTTGAAGCACCCGGTGTGTTTTCATACATGTAAACTCTTCTAGGTGTTTTCTAATGGGATATTTGATGAATTGAAGCTAGAAAGAAAGAATAAGAGAAAAAAAGGAATTTCCAGAGCAAGTGCACCAATGCCTATGAAGTCATTTCTCATAAGCTTAACATAGTCCCTGGTGTTTTTCAAACCTTCCCATGCACGAAAAAACGCTCGAAATCGCTTTATTTATGTGAGATTTGGCTGCCCTTAGTGTCGTTAGTGGACGAGTCTCGGGTTCGCGTCTGTGTCAATAAGAAGTATAGTAGGTTAATATCCATGTATTTTTGTCAAGGATCATGATACGCGAGGAGAGTATACGTAAATATCGGTAAGATATATACGAAGACAAAGGAAAGAAAATGGAAATATCCGAAGTAGGCGGAGGCCTGGTATATTACGTACAGTAGCTTCCTGGTACGTTCCCTGTTTTAGGATCTCCTTGAGAACATTATCCTCGGACTTGTCGCCGAAAGCGTTCTCGAGGGTGCCTTTTGAGGCCTTGTCAAATTACCCTGCGCGCCTTGCCTAAATGATTCGTAGAAAAAGAAAGACGTTAGTATTAAGAAACTTTTATAAAAAAAATAAAAAATAAAAAATAAAAAAAGTCAGTTCTGAAGAAGTATCGAGAGCAGAAATTGAGCTCCCCTATTTCCATCTATTTTATTTGGTTTCTTTCATTATCATATTTCCAAGACAAAAAGCTATATTTGTTTCTGTCATGCGACATTGCGACATGTGTGTTATATCGCTGCATCCGTTTTGTGAGTCTTGCGTGCACGCACTTGGCGCGGGGCAATAGTGGGGTAACAGTAAAACAAGTAGCACAACAAAGGAAAACCCATTGGAAGAGCGGGGTTTCGTTTTCACAGCCGCATGGCGTGACTGAGGGTAGAGAGCAGGCAGCGGGGAATGAAAGGGATTAATGAGGAACCGTCGGGCCTCTCCTGAAAGGTAGGGCAAGTGAGAACGAACAATTCCTGACCTTTTTTTTTTTTTGGAGTTTATCTCGAAGCTAGGCAACTAGGGAAGCTCGGGCAAAGGCAATGTAGAAATGTAAGGAAGAGACACACATATCTCTCCTTAGCATGGAGGCCCGTATAAAAGCCGGGGGGCTGGAAGAAGGAAGGGGGGAAAAATGAAGGATGATGTAATCGGAGGGGAAGCTCGTAGGAATTGACCAAGAGAGACATTCGGGAATAAAGAGAGCCGGAAAAAAAATCAAGAGAGGGAGCCACCTACTTGGAAGTATGGACGTTGAAGTTAGAAACGACCTGTGCAAGAGGCGTCGCATCGGGTCCTTCCTCCACTTGTCGAGATCCTCCTTGCTGTCAACGAAGACGATGAAGGTCTCGTCGCTTTCCTGGGGCTTCAGGACAACCTTGTGGAGAGTTTCGCCGCCTCGCATGATTACGGTTCTTTTGGTTTACTTTTTGTGTGAAGAGGAAGAAAAGATAGGGTGTTTTATTTATGAAGAAGATCTTAGGAGATTTTTGATCCTACTGTAGGTGATTTATTTTGCGGTATTGTTTTTAATTCCGGTTGAAGTGGAGAGAGGAAGAGAAAGGATGAATTGGAAGCTGTAGAAGTGAAGAGTTAAAGGTATTTATATTATTATTTATGATTTATTATTATTTATAATAATAACATTATTTTAAGCTCTAATACGTCTGTTCCCCTCAAAATTCTAGTGGCTTCCACGTATCGCTCTCAAAACCGCCCTAGGCCTTTGACGTCACTACCGATAACATATAAAAACCCGCCAACAAGGAAGTAAAAATTATTATAAGGTATACATACAGCAATCAGAAAAGAAAAAGTAGTCTCGGTTAGGTAGTTGTTATTTTTTCATTATTACGATCGTACCTTAATTCAATACATTATTAACTAATGTATATATCTACTCGGTATCTTCTTTCTTTCTTTCTTTCTTTCTTTCTTTCTTTCTTCGCTTTCCCCTCTAAATAATACTCCACACGTGCTACCGCATCACCGTATGATATCATTGCTGTCTCTCTCCCACGCTAATGCAGCCCAAAAAAGAAGACTGGTAACAAAAAAAAAAAAAAAAAAAAAAAAAAAGTAATGACAAGATCATCAACGTTTTCTCCAATCGGCGTCATTATTCTTTATTGCTTTGTGTAACCCGGTAACTGTGCCCTTTTGCTTTGCTTTGACTTTTGCTTTTGACTTTTACTATTCCTTTTTTTTTTTTTTTTTTTTTTTTGTCCTTCTCTGATAGATCCGCAATTTGGGTTATATTTCTTGCCAGGTCGACCGAGTGCAAGCTGCTTTGATCTGTATATACTCTACTCCTCTCTCGAAAATGTAAATGTGTACAAGTAGTTGTAAGGCTAAAAATAGAGGCTCAAATTCGAATATATAAGTATTGTTGGTATAATGATAACCTTGATGGAACAAATGGGTGTTTCCACTCTACCTTGTCTAGTGCCCAGTCTCTCCCGAACTCGACGCCTTTTATTCTAATTTTTTGTTTATTTGGTGGTACACGCGCTGCTTTACTTTATTACGCACTGTATATAAAAAAAAGAAAAAAAAGAAAGAAAGCCTTCCAAAGTCAAATTTCTATTTTAAAATAGGTAAATAGAATATATATTTATATAGTAGATATTTATCTGGTAATACTACTGTGACATGACTGTTTGTCGAAAATGAAAGGGGTATACTGATTAAAAAAAACAAGACTTAAAATTTATAAATGACAGATGCATCCCGTAAAAAGCCAAAGAGATTTTTGATGGAGAAAGAAAGAAAATTTGATACACATGAGAAAGAGGAGCAGGAGGAAGAGCGAAGAGGGTCGAAAAAACTAGCCCGTATAGGTCGGAGAGGAACATTAAAAAAAAATATAGTACTATATCACATCTGATCGAATTACTCCTTGCAAAGAAACAGGAAATGAGGGGGAAATATTTTAGAAGCTGTAGAGAAGAAAAGGCAAGTTAGCGCTACGTTCAGTATCAAAGATATTACCATCAAAGGGGGGATTCAAACGTACTGTTCCTTCCAGAACGAAAAGTTGACTTCTTCGGTCCTAACGGCCTTGCAGGCACTCTTGATGTCCCTAGCTGCGACGTTCGGATCCGCAGAAGTAGACACCAACATTTGTCCGCAAGGTACTTCTAGACCGCTATGTATGTTTGATCCAGAATACCGTCCCTCATCGCGGCGAATAGCCTCTTGAAGTCCGGACGACCAAAGTTCGTCCTGGACCGGAGTTCCGTCAGAGGGTCGAGTTCGGCACCTACGGAGTTCAGAACAATGTTCTGGCAGTGTCGATATCAAGCTTGGCGGTAAGGTAAATGTGGATGCGCAAGAAATCCTTGTTCGCCTCTGCATTGAAACCGGGGACGTTGGACTGGCGTTCGAGTGACGACAATAGGGTGTGGAACCATTCAAAGGAGGAAACCTCCTTGCAAACCCAGATAAATTCCACGCGGCGGAGACGCGTGGGAGGGTTGGGGCCCTGGCGTTTGTGCCAGATACTCTTTAGGATAGAAGCCCACGGGGTGACACCGATACCGGTACCAAGAGAACAGCGATTTCGTTATCAAGACATCTTCGGCGGGGGCTCCGTATGGACCGTCGATCCTGAGCTTGGGCATCTTGGCACCGTTTTGCAGGCAACCTCGAACATCGCGGTGGGGTCCATGGAAGCGAGCTCCATTCCCTTGGAGTTCTTGCGGCACCGAGGGCGGCTCCGAGGTCAGAGGTGAAAGTCACCGACCTGACGGACGTGGACGGAAATATAAGGATCCGAAGGGCACGAAGTGATGGTGAATGGATGCCACTGGAACCTGGAAACGGAGGGGACATTGATGAAGAGCCACTGTCCGGCCTTGTACTTCATCGAGGGCTTCTTGAACTGAATCTCAACGGCATCATAAGGGTGTCTGATACCTTGCTGATGGTAGTCTCCCTCCTGGCGCGGATGAAACGGTAAACCCTCTCGAAAAAGTAGATAAAACCGGGCCACAGGGTGAACCTCCAGCTCTGATAACCGATACAGTGGTCCCAGAAGGGCTTGCCAGCGAACGGAGAAAACGGGTCCGCGGTATCACGCACGAAACAACCAGTCGCATGGGTGTACAAGGCGAGGAAAAGATCAAAGCGAGGTGGTGGGTATACCAGAAAGCCTCGAAGCACTGGTTCCTGATCTTGTGATGCGCGGTAGTGTACATGAGCAGCATGCAGAGCAGCATGACGTGTCCAGTAATACCACCGGGTTGAGTGTAATGGATGTCGAGGGCGCGCTCCTTTCGGACCTGACTCTTCTCAACGTTGAAGAAGTTGACGTAGTGAGAAGTCGTGTGGATGATTGTGAAAAGGAGAAGAGCGTATGCGACCTGACGGTGGAACCACTGGTTTTCGTCGAGCGGAGGAACCTAATTTTAGGACGGACCACGCGGAGGATGTTTCTGCACATGGGAGGAGGATCATTCCGGCATCATAAGCAAGGACCAGACCAGCACCACGAGAAAACAGACGGAAAATTTAAGCGTGTTCAGCGGCGCAAGGCGAGGATCCTTTGCCTGTTTGACCCTGTATAGTACGAAGGAAAGATGATGAGTCAGTTATTTTGCTATTTGAAAATGCAATGCCACCACGCTGGAGAAATAGCTTACCATCCGAATGCGAAGAGACCCCAATGGCTTCCCCACCAGAATATCCAAAAGAACAACCTCTTACTCAAGAGCTCTCTCTTGAACCATGATGCTCGGGCTGCCATTGTTGCGGCAAGTCGTCGAGATTGAGGCGATTAGGTAGGTTATTCTCGTTTCTTTTTTTTTTTTTTTTCTTTTAACGCTGAAAGGGAAAAAAGACGCAGCGGAGCTGTCGACCAGCGACTGTTTTGATTCCCTATATGGCGAAAAGTACCAAGTATTGAGGACTGACGCGCTTCAAAGGTAAGCTTAAGCTCACTTAACCCAAGAGGAGATTATACGACGTTTAACGGTCAATTACTTACTATAAAGCGCGAGATACTAGGCGCAGAAACTTGGACGAGGTTAATAGTCGAGAAAGAAATGAAAAAAAAAAAAAAAAAAAAAAAAAAAAAAAAAAAAAGAGAGAGAGAGAGCAAAGTGGAGGGATTAAAAGATTTCCTTTTAAAAGGGAGAAGAACAGGGAAAACAAATGAAGAAGAAGAAAAAAGAAAGAAGAAAAGCTCGCGGAGGGAAAGAGAAACGAAAGTAAAAAGAAGACAAGAGAAAAAGAGTGTGTACAAGCGTCGTGCAGGAAGAATGGGGGAAGAAAAAAAAGAGAGAAGGGAACGACTGCTTATTAGCTAACCGCTCGGTGCCTTTTAGCGTGCCTGACGCTTGATCCTGTTGGTCGTGAAAAGGACTGGTGGAGGGGACTAGACCGAAGAGCCAGCAGCGACTAAAAGGATGGAGAGAGAAAAAAAAAAAAAAAAAAAAAGAAAAGAAAGAGAGAAAGAGAGAGAAGAGGTAAAGAAGAAGAATTTTTTTTTAAAAAAAAGTGGGAAGTGGGCTGCAGAAGAACCCAAAGATTAAGGGGAGCTCGAGAAAAAGAAAATAAATCGAGAGGGGAGAGAGGACGGGCGCGAAACGGGGGTTTGAGATAGGTCAGAATTTAAGGGGGGGAAAGAAAGTTGGCCACAACAGTTTGATAAAAAAGCAAAATAGAAAAATGAATGTAATAAGACTACAGGTAATTTGAGCTATCTCACGAAGTTTGACTGTCTCATAGGGCTTGGTCAGGGATCACACGAGGGTTGTCAAAAAAAAAAAAATACAATAATACAAAGATGAATTAAATATAAATAAAATGATATATGGTCCAATAAGTAAATGGGGTATCCAGCATCGGTTTCTTCCAGTTTTTTTTTTTTTTTTTTTTTTTGTGCATGGCCAAATTATTCAATAAAGAATCCGATCCAGATGTGATACGGAAGAATTTCATATATGTGATGATCGCAGGGCCGATAGGGTAAAGCGGTAAAGTCAATGTATGACAAGCATTGAATATCTAATAAGAGGAGTAAGAGCACCTAAAAGCACATGGTAAACCGATTTAAGGCAAGAAGGGAGGACCAAAGGTGGAAAATATATGAAATGTTTTAGATTGAGGAGGAAACCCCTTCGTTTTGACTCGCGAGTCGCGAAAAAGAATAAGACACCAAAAAATTTTATTTATTTATTTTTCTTTGGAGAAAAGGATAGAGAACGATGATTTCATGAATTGCAAATTGGGAATTAATTGACCAGTTTTTGTTTTAGAAGTGCGAGCAGTGATTACAGTACCTTACCCACCCTACTCCTGTCGACAGTCGAAGTAGGAATTCATAAAATAGCTACCTATAAATCGTGATCCATAGCGGTATCCATTGTCAGGGATGTGTATCCGAAGTGTTGTATATTATTTTGCTGCATTGTGTAAGTATATTTTATAGGCAAACACTGCCGATTGAACGGAGCCCGTCGTGGTTCTGTTTCGGATCGTTTCTGCTCCCAGTGCATGGGGGACTGTAATGAAGGAGCGTTCATATGAGTCAGTATTTTTTTGATTCCTTTTCATACTCGATTCTCATATTTGAAACATCGACGCAATATAAATAATGAATTCAGATATATTATATTGTATTCAAAGTTACCATCGAGGTTCGGAAGACAGCTTCCCGATGCTAAAAATGATCTTTTCCTATTTAGAGACTTCTTGCAAAAAGAAAATCATTTTGTTTATTGACAAGGACTCAGTTATCTATAATATTATTATTATTTTATTGCAGCAAAATAAAATTATCAAACGTAATCAAAATATATTATTGCATTGTTACCTTTACGAAGATGGCGGCAAATGAGGTATAGCAGATAGATATAGCGGGTTTGTTTGCTCGTGAAAAAGGGTGCGTAGTGGACTCACCTCGTTTCTTATGCACGTTGCCTGCCCTGGGCTTTGTAGGATGGGAAAAAAAGAAAAAAGAAAAAAAAAAGCGCCGTAAATAGTAACGATATCAATTGTCGTGACCATAATCGCGAGAAAGTAAAGAAAATAATCGCAATAATGCTTAGAATGAGTTGTCTTTAGTCAGTCAGTCTATACTAAACAAATGTATTGGCTCGTTAAGTAGGTTGAATCGGGAAAAAAAAGAGGAAAATACCCCGCACAAAAATGTATATACCAGGATGTATTATATATGTATTCGTGCAGACTTTTGTTTTTTTGGCTCTCTCGGAAGTCCCCACTTCTTCTTGCAGCAAATTTACCGAGTGCGCAAAAAACAGAGCAGGGAAAGACGCGCTGTTTGGCTGTACCACATGCACAGTACGCAATGTTTAATTCCCCCCCAACCACTATACCAAAGATAGATTAAGCTTTAGTTTTTATTTTTATTTTTTTAATCATTCCATTAAAGATGTCATAAAAATAGGTGAGAAAAAAGAGAGTATTCGCTTGGTGAAGAATACATGCAGACGGTGGAAAAAGTGTGGATCTATTATTTTATTATTTTATTTTTCCTGGTTGGCAGCTTGGGTCTTTGTTCCAATCACAGTGTGCAACTAAGCACCGTCAAGTATTAGCCTTATCCATGTAAGCGCCGTGGCTCCCGCCACTGAAGAAGAATTCAAGAAAATGCTGACTTGGGAGGCAGCTCGGTCATGCCTGCACGTGCATTTATCCATTCAACGTCTTGCAGAGGCCAAGAGCCGGAAACTCGAAAAAACAAAAATGGGACCGGAGATAGTGCTGGCTTAACGTATCAACAATATCCAACAAGCCCCTTCAAGGAACGAGGTGAGCTTTTTGGAAGCGAGCTCTAAAAGATCCAACACCGGGATCCGGTAAATGTATTCGGCTTTTTCATGGTTGCTTCTTCTCTTCTTCTTCTTCTTGGTCTGGATCTGGAGCTCATGTATCCTCGAAGCTCGTTTCTTCATCTGGTGGCTGAATGTCACGGCATTGAGTGGGGGCTTTGAACCTCAAAGGACCAACCTTCTTCCTTCTTTTCCGCCCTGGTTCCTTGAAAACGGTTTAGGCAAGATAGGATAAGTGAAGTACTATATCAGAGGCAATATAATATATATACTCGACGTAGTCGATATCAAAATATCATTTTATTTTAGTTATTTTTTATTTTAATCGGGAAAGAAAGAGAGGGAGGAGTGCGCTTGCGACCTCGACTTTGGACGATCAGGCACGTGCATTCTTGTTGGATTTCGAGAGTGGTAAAAAGCCGTTAAGGAATCACTTCGAGCTTGTCAGTCGGCACTGTCATGGTCCCGATATTAATTGGCTTGCAGTATTACAATGACGGCTTTTGTGACTGTATTCTGTACGTGAATATTTGACGGTTAATAATCGAGCGGCTACTCACTGTTCCGTGAAGTAGGCACTTAGCTGTGAGACGCGAGATAAGATGTAATTTCGGCTTTCTCTCCCGGTGATCTACAGGATGAAAAGGTTGAGAAATTGGGCAACTGGTTTCGAGATGCCCAAATCTGAATTGCTCCTGTCGATGTGGAGGACCTGGAAAAATAGAAAAAAAAAAGTAAAGGGCTCTTTCTGTTCTTCTTTTTTTTTTCTTTCTCTGTAATTGGGATATCCCATGTTGCCATGCGGCAGGATGGGGTAGTATTTCTGTTATCAAAAAAGAAAGGTTCATCAACATGAAGCAGATTGGAGATCTCGGAAAAAGAGCGTAGAAGTTTGTGCAACAATGACGATGTTGGGGCAGTGTCCAGGTTATTATTTTAAGCATTCGCGCTAGATGAGAATTGTGATAAATTTCACGAATGAAAAGTGCTTCATGTCACTGATTAATACGGGGAAAAAGGGTCGATTGACTGATTGATTGACAGGTAACCTATATTTGTATATGCGAAAGAGGAATTAAGAGGGGCGGCTCCGATGTCGTCGTCTTCTGTGTTGTCGCTTGGTGATGGGTCTCGTCACACAAACTTTCCCGGTTTCGAGCGACAAATGTTTGCGATTTAATGTTCAAGTCTGTCCTTGTTCTTCCTCTTGTTCCTCCTCTTCTGATAAGATTAATTGTCGATTCAATTAATTTTATTATTATATTTTATTTTTATGTATTTATTTATTTATTTATTTATATTGGTTTGAATTCAAGAATATAAAATATCGATATTTATTCGCGAACGCTATTCAATAGGGTGTCACAGCCGGGAAAAATATCCCTGAATTATTACTGGGACCTTAAGGTACCTATTATACAAGGGTGTCTATATACCTGCATTTGTTTCTGTCTTTCTTCTGGATCTCGCCAAGAATCCATTCTCCATCTCTCTCTCTATGTGTAACAGATGAGTATAAAGTGATAGTTACTAGCATGTAGTTGAGTATTCATATCTTTAATAGGTTGATATAACAAGTCTCGGACAATATTGGTTTCCAATATATTCGAACCCGCACGCTTTTCCATACAGTCTGACACAACACGGAGGCAGAAAAAACGACACTTACAAAAATAGCTTAATGGACAATATATATTGATGGCTATGTACAAACGGTTACAGAATAATTAAAGCAAAAGGGGAAGAAATACATCCGAAATACTACAGTCACCGTACTTAAACAAGTACTGTTGCGAAGCAAGGCTACCAAGGACAGAAAAAAAAAAGATAGACAGAAAATGTGTAGAAAAGAGAAACCGAAAAACAAAACAAAACAGTAGCGAACTCGTTCATGAATGGAGCCTCAGACACATGCTACTTCCTAATCAACCTGTTAAAACAATGTGATACAACACTTACTGCTATTTGCCCTTTTACTTAACCAAGGAAGCGGCGGGGAAAGGGAAAAGGTATAAACAAATTTCATGATAACTGAAGAAAAGGTGTCCGTTCCAACAGATTAAACAAACTACTTAAAAAAATATTTGTATTAATATTCTTGAACCGTTGAGGTTCTTCTTGACAAATCTAACATGTTAGTGAATAATATTGCTGCTTTCTTATTTCTTTTTCTTTTCTTTTTTCTCTCAGTCTCTCTGGTCTTCAATACATCACTCTCTCGCTTGCAGCTACTCCCTTGTATCCTGTAAAAAAAAGGGACTCTTTTGCCTGAAGATTTTTTGCTCGTTCTTGCTTGCGAACTACAAACGTTGTAAGGATAAAAGTAAGTAGAAAAAAAGTCTTTCCACTCTTGAAGCACTTTGCTTTTTTCCCTTCCCTACAGCCACGCCTTGATCGATCGCAAGATCGCTCGTAAAAAAAAAAAAAAAAAAAAAAAAAAAAAAAAAAAAAAAAAAAAAAAAAAAAGAATGTCTAGCCACTTTCTCTGCTATGTATACAATTGTCAATAGGGGGGCTTTTTCTTTTTCTTTTTCTTTTGCTTTGAGAGAGGGGGGTGGTAAAGAATACGTGTGTGTTCTAAATAAAT
>AZLU01000289.1:0-46122 GCA_002224055.1 Pezizomycotina sp. ARF18 | reverse complement strand
TAAATGACGGTTGGAATACGGAATCTTTAAACGCATGGGCATCGATGATAATGAGTGGGATTCGTTTCTGGTCTCATTAGAACCTGAAATGGGGGGACGACGATCTAGAAAAGAGACACCAGAATCACCTCCTTGATTCACGTGACCCCCATGCTGTGATACAACTGCTTAGGATGATGGAGAGATCGTGATGTGTGGTTGTTGGCTGCGGTTGTTTGTCTATGAGTTTGGTAGCTGCGGAAATATGGGGCTACTCATAAATAGAAGAAGCCAAGCGGTTTTTGTCGGTGACCACCGTCAGAATTTCTTTTCTTTCTTTTCTTTTCTTCCCTCTTAAGTTCATAAATATTTATTTATCATTAAACCTTTTGCTTGAGATTCAATAACATCATTGGTAACATCTTCCTGTGGCACTCAGTCATTTTCAGCACTATACGAAGGGTCCGCTTGCGGGTAAGGGCAGCGATGACTATTGCGGATCTTCCAAACGAGGTCTAGCTCAAATATTCTTCAACCTCGAGCGTCTGCAAACACTTCAACGACCTCTCCACCACAGCAGCTGAAACTCTCACAGTTAGAATGCTATGCTGTTATATAGATTTACCCGAAAACACGAAGAGGTTGATGACGTCAAGGCACTATTCCATTTCTACCTAAAGAAGATTCTTCCTGACGTCGACACCTGATTCAACGAGGGAAGCTAGCTTTCCTGATGTTCGTCACAGAATTCGTTCGTCACGGACTTCAATATGTCGCATCCTAATCAAAACCTTTTCTACGACGAGTGGAGACCGTCCTCTGCTGCCGTCCTCTTGCACAACCCGAAAGGACTATTTGGACGGAGAATGTTTGTGTTCCTCCTGCTAGCCGTCCCGAACTTGACGTCTCCGTAGTGGTGCTTTCCGGACGTGACGTGGGGTACAGTTACAATTAGTGGGAAGTATAAAGCTGGGATTACGATCTTCGACTTTTTATGGCGGTGATACTCTGTATATACAGGATGCGGAAGCGTTATACAAACTACCATACCAAGCGAGGCAGGAGAAACAGCAAACAGGATATCATTTGGGCTATACGTGGATGGCGGAGCAGGGAACAGTAGTGATGAGCGATTAAGATTGGAAGCTTATCGGAGAGTGGATTGATAAGACGCAACTTGTTGGGAGATTGATCTACAAAGTTGATTGACTGTTGAGATGATGAATATGCCTCAGAAGAGCGTGATGCATTTACTTCTTTCAAGTCAACTGCATTTACTTCTTTCAAGTCAGACCGTGTACAAGTCAGTGGACAAAAGTGTTGGGACACTTCCTAAAACGGCAGTTTTCCCATACAAAAGTGTGATTTTTACACTTTTCAATTGACAATAGCGCAACGACAACTCGATAAAATTAGCTGAAATTTAAATATATTATAATATATATCGTAAACAACTATATTAAATTTTAAAAAACTTATTAAAAATTCATGACGTAGTAATTTTTAATATTTACGTATTTTTAAAAACACGTGCTTCACGCACTTTTTATATGTAAAATACGCAAAATTGTACGAAAAACGTGCGTTTTTAAACTACTTAAAATTGAAAGATTATATATAGCTTAATTTATAATAAATTTTTTTAAAATTTAAATATGTGTTTAGACTAATATAAAGTCTATAAAATATTTTAATTTTATAAATTTTTATTAAATACTGACGTTGTAATGTAAGTTTAAAAATAATATATATTTTTTATATATAAAGATTTTAAAAAATAATAAATTTTAATATGTTATTATTATATATATGATAAACATAATTTTAATTTTATAAAAATCGAACAATAATTGAGTGAGTTATCGTTAATTTAAGATATTGTAGAACTTGAAGAAATTGCCGTTTTAGGCAAGTGTCCCAACATTTTGTCCACTGACTGTAGTCCCGATCTCATATCCTTTAATAACTTTGATTTCTTGCATCCGACTCACGGGTAGATATTCTTTCAGGCCGTCCTCGATATCACCCAAACAATCCTTAATATTGGTAGCGCCATTATTACGTCTCCTACTTTTTCCCACCGACTATAAGCGATATTCCGCTTCATCTTTCGGCTCTTTCTCTGAATGCTTCAGTGACGCCCGGCTTTTAGTTTGTTGCCAACCAATCCATCGCCGCACAAAATCCTCTTTAGTATCTTGTTGTACATTCGAGTCGAAAGGATATTCAGAAGGTTCACGTTGACTCTCCGCGCACCAGCCGCCCAACTGAATCTATACTTCAGTACGATCCTCGCCATAACGGCTTCTATGAGCTTCACGCCCTCGCGGTCGTATGATCTAACAAACAAAGCCTTCAAACGATTTTTGGGATATCCCGATCGCCCCACCTCCAAGCCTCTAGATGGAGGACTTGAGCGGCCGGCGAACTGACGTTCTCGTAGTGTGGCAAAGAGTTTCTTTTGGCCTGCCTATATCCCACAACGCGGTATTATCTGGCCCATCAGGATCACGGTTTTGCTAGACTTCCTCAACTGGCATTTGCTTAAGCCTCCGCGCATTGTTTTCAAGTATGGGTGAAGCTTAGGTTCGATGCGGGCCCAGCTCCGGGTCTCCAGATCACCTCACGGCTTTAATTGGCAAGTGATCACGAAGACCGCAGCGATCTTCCGAGGTGGGTTAAGAAGGTCGTTGAACGTGCGGCAAACTGGTAGGAGACCTTTAAGCGTGGTGTAGTCAAGGCGCTCGAAGACCTGTAGCCAAAGCTCTGGCGGTAAAATGGACGTCTGAATTTTGGGCCCGGGGACAAGTTCGCGTTTGTCATTAGACGGCATGTTCTCCATTGAATTCTAAGTGTGATGCACAGTCAGAAAAGTCAATAGTTATCCACCGGAAATGTTACGCTTTTTAGAAGTTGTTGACTTTATTTCGTGATTTTTCTAGTTTTGCAGTGAAAATATAAGCAAATGAGAAAATCAGCGAAAGACAAGGTACAAATGTTGAATTATCTACAAGTAATAGTATTCTTTCATTCCCTACTCAATTTTGTCATTTCCCATTGAACCACAAAAACTCAATACTGCTCCAGAACTATTTAGCCATGGATGCCGACGACGCGATGAGTCCTTAGACTCCAACAAGCACATCCACCTCCCCGTCGAGCTCTGGCTGGGCATCTTCGAGCAGCTCGACTACCGCACTCTAAAGTCTCTCCAGACGGTCTGCAGCTACTTCAACGCCCTCCTTATGTCCTCATCTTCCAGTCCCACGCTCGATCTCATCCTGTTCCGCGACAAACCCTCCAATGTCACGCCTTCACTTATCATCTACCACCCTTCCTCCTTCCAAGCAACGCGTTCCCGCCGGCCACGTAAGCTATCATAAATTTTCACCGTGGGGTCTCAAATTCGACACCCTCGCGCTCGTCATCCGCTTCATCCGAGACGATAGCGGTCCCATCAAGGTCTAGCGCGAGAACGCACGTCCCCGCCGTCTCTAGCCTGCGCATTAACATCCGCGGACATGGAGGATTAGACGTAACGGCTGCCGAGGGGAAGGGGGTCACGGTGTTCGATCTTATGGTCGCGATGATCGTGGACTGCGGACCTGGTTATGGCTGCGTTGGACTATGGGGTGGCTTGTGAGGGGTGTCCACACAAGGCGTTTCATGACGAAGTCTAATGGAAGATGCTGAGGGAGAGGATCGCGGAGGAAAGGGTTTTTGAGAGGTTGAGCTTTGCTTGATACACAATAACTATTTAGTGGCATATCTAGTCCGCTCCTTTGGAGCCATCCCTCTTTCCAGTAGCATACAGACAAATATCTGGGCTGAAATAAAATATGCCTCCATAGAGTTCTTCATAGTATCACGAACCCAAACATCCTTCTGCAAAGTCATCAAGAATTCGCAGATATATAAAGTCTTCCAAATACTATTCGCATATATTTCGAATGCCAGCACTAAACGCTTATATATAATTTATCTCATATCAGGATATTCCATTTTTTCCGAGGCGCTGGTCAGCCTCGTCTCGCCGAAAAACAACAAACACCCAAGCTTACAGCCGACTGTTGCACCTCTCCCATGCTTCATAACCTCCGCTTCCCGTAACAATTTCACACCTTCTCTTTAATCTTCTTTTCTAGCAAATCCACTGTGTCTCCGTAACAGGGCATCGCAATATCCACTCTAGCTGCGCGGCTAGCCATCTAAACCCGCATCACCTCATCTTCCCGACTGCCGTCCCCGTATCGCAAGCGCCTCTTCCTCTCCACAGTCCTAACACGTAATACAAAAACACCGTCCGTCCCACTAATACGTCGAAAACCGATATACCGTTGGCGGAAGTAACAGTAAAGCTATTTGCTAAGAGTCCAGAGTATGGCCAACCAGTCTCGTGGTTCGATGCGGATATACTCTCCACGCACGGCGACAGCGCGTTCTCGTCGAAGACGCCGTGGGACGGATGCGATATGAACAATTTGAATATTTCGAAGAGCGCAGATATTTCGCGCCGACAGTCGAGGGTTACGTCGTACCCGCTGCCGTATCTAGATTCCGTTACGGTTCGGCCGTGGAGCGCGAGGTTCGGCGCGAGTAAAGGGTGCAGGGTATAGGCGGAGGGTATGTGCGGGTATGGGTAATCACGGAAGAGCAATTTGTCTATCGTGGAATGCGATTTCGGTGACGCACGCGATAGTAAGGAGGAAAAGTAGTGGTTAGTTTGCTGGAGGGATTTCAGGGAGGTGTAGGAGAGATGGGAGCATATTTCGAGCCATAGCTCGGTGGGAGGGTTCGCGATTTCGTATTTATTGTTGTTTTTGTTGTCGTTCGCGCCATCTTTGTAAGGCTTTTGGTAGATTGGATCATGGGAATATGGAGTTTCTAGTAAAGAAGATGAAATGGGCAAATTATCATGAATGGGCCTTTACGAGAATCGGCGGGGAAATGGAGGGTCCTTTTAACTCCCTATTTTATAAACACCAAGATTTCCCGTCCATATTCCCCACACGATGCATGTCACGTGCTTTAAATTCAAGATTTTCTTGAAATGGCAACGCGCATTCCATGGCAATTCGTCAGCTTGAAAATGTACACTGGTACTTTCGGCCTCGTGGTTCCATATAACTGAAGGACAAAGAGTTTCGTACGATGCAGCAGGTAATATAAAAGTGCCGACGCCAATGAAATGGCGTGCTTTTTCCCTCCGTCCAAATGCAAAAACCGCACACCAAAATTAACGTATTGTTATTTTTGCGGGGTTTAGATGGCTTGTATAACTGCGGTTGGTTGTTTAAAATTGCGGAGAAGAAGCCGGCCTTATCCCATTCGAGTTTCGTCCAATTCTAAGGCTGCGACGGCGGCCATCACCAACATTATTGTTTTTACTTGCCGATACCTTCCTTGTCTGATACATGTCTTATGCATGCCCCGAAATTACCTGCTAGGCCTTCTGCAAATTGCACCCAAGAACTCTTACCGGAACCGGCACGTGGGTGTTTTGATTGGGCAGTTTGAGATCCGGGTCTCCACTAGAAATATAACCTCCCTCGCTCGAACGGAGAAAAATCTTAAACATCGAAAAAGGCCCTTTCGACGGTTTAATAATAGTAATATGTAATGGAAAAAGATACAAGATCGATAGCAGCGTGGGGAGGATATCGAAGCCGTTTTTACTGGTATATTTTGAGGGTTTAAGGAGTTTAAGGATCTCGATTCGGGAGTTCAGACTTGGGGATCCGTAACACACTCCTGGTGAGATCTGGGCGGCCGGGGGTTAAATGAGAATAAGGAAAGAGCGATCAGATATACACTTCTTCACGTATGGTGTATCCCTTGTTACACAGGTTCTGGACGGACCTATTTTTCGCCGTATACTAAGCCATGCTAGAACTACGGGGGTACCCTAGACGTCACTATCCGCGAATTCCGGAGGGATTTGTTAAGTTTTTCCGGTTTCGTCAAATCCGCCTTTTTCCTCTAATGTCGATCTTCGTGGGAAGTCGCATGCAGAAAATACTATTTCCTCGTAACGAACAGAAATTGCATAGTCGTGAAATGGCAGGTGGAGTATATGGAGTCCAAATTCCTGGTTAAGCAGTCAATAATGTCTATTACTTTCTTTAGATATTCAATTTCTTGCTTAGGGTCTTGGCCAGAGCTCGCTAGTCTCGGGCGATATAGTCTAACGTCCTTTAAGTTAGTGTCCGTCGCAAATCGTGACTGCATGCAGCACGCATTAGGGCAGACAAGCCCCTCTATAAAAAGCCCTCGCGAGCCAGTGCGCTTTCGCATTAGTTCGGTTCGCGAAAGCTAAGCATTCGCTGATGCTGACAGGTACCAGCTCCATTTCGCAAAATTTTTCTTCGCCATGCATTACATCGCTTAAATGTTTACCTCGAACTTGGCTAGAAACAACCTCTAGTCTGGGACCCTACGAAGGGTTAGGGTTAGGGTCCCAGACTAAACAAGCTCATGAGGCTCTTTCCATCATTCGGGATATAGCTTTATTAGTAGGCTTGTCAGGGTATGTTTTTGTTTTTTAAACTTTCTTCGTCGAGCTTATCGTCATTGGATACTCAGGCTGCAGCAGATAGCACTAACGCTTGTAAGCGTTGGTACGGCGGTAACACCGATGCCTTGCAGAATTTGAGGGTGTGGATAGACGGCGTCAGACCTTCGTACGTTGTTTGTGACCTCACCGGGCGCTGGTATGAAGAAATGAGTTATGAGAGGGGCCAGGGTGGCGAGCCGCCCTCAACAGGCGATAGTGTAAGCAATAATAGTAGGGTTAAAGAAGAGAAGAGGCGCCTTCTTGAACTATACAATATCGTCCAAAGCGATCCTTCATTCGCGACGAGATCTTATTTCGGCGTCGGTCGCGATAACGGAGGTATACCGTCGACATTTGGGGTTTGAGGATGTGCGTTTTATATCCGACACATATCCTGGCATTGCATACTGAACTATCAAAGCGAAGGGGGAAAAGTATCAAGTAGATTCAAGACAACGTTACAGCGTCCATATTGTTGAAAAGAAATAAGCCCAGAGCTAGTTCCCCTCACAACGTTCAGGTGGAATGGCTCTCCATCGTATCCTTTGCCGCCAATGGTTGATGGTACCGTCATGAGACTAATCGCGGCGGCGATATTGAAGCAGTAAAGCCTTCTAATGATAGCTTTCAAGTGCATTTCCGCCTGTCTAGATTCTTCCTAGGTTCTTCCTGAATTCTTTCTGGATTCTCTCTGTATTCTTCCTGGATTCTTCCTTGGACCGGTATCCCCGTTGTCAAGTTTTGGGAATGAACAATAGTTGAATAATAAGGACAAAGAGATAACAAGGAAAAGACACGGGAACAAAACTGAAGTAAGGGACAGGCGGGATCGAACTTTCCCTTTGTTCCTCCAGAATTTTGCTCCTATGCATAAATTGAGGATCCCAAACTACAGTAACGGTAGCGGCGGTAGCCACACTAAAACCTTTGGCTCAGAAAATGAAGAATAATCTACAATGTATGATCCTCCCGTGGCTGTAAATCGGTGATTCATGTTAGGGATATGTGTTAATAGCAATAGCGAAGTATCAGAAACCACGCATATTAAGAGGGGGGAAAAGGTGGATTAATTTGATGTCCAAGGGAGGTAAACTTAGACAACGGGATGACCTCCCTCTAGCTATGTCTATAGACAGAGAGAGAAAGAGAAACCACAATGGATAAGATAACACGGAATTGCAAATCTAACTCTCATTCCACCTGTTTAAGTCCGGTTCCAGTCTGTGAATCTTTCAATGTCTGCGAGAAGCCAAAGGAATCAGCTGATGTTACGTACATGTTGGATCGGGAGTCGCGATGCGTAAACAATGGTTCTCGCAAATTTGGCGTATGGTCTTTGTGACTATTGGTACCGCTACAGTACGGGGAATTCCTAGGACTTGTTCCACTTGCCCTACATACAAATGGAGGCTTAAAGTACTCCTTAGTATTCCCAGGGAAAGTTTTAAGTTGCTGCCAGTGGGCCAGTTACAGATTCACATTAAAGAAGTAAAAGCAAATACTGGTTTCCGCTTCCACCTTCATACTCGTTTTACTATCCAAGGTCTAGTGTGAAGAAAACCCCTCAGAAAGCCCAGAAACAAAGAAAGAAAGAAAAGTAAGAAAGACTAACAGAAAAACCTACTTAAGTAACTGTAGAGCCTCCGAGCAGGAACTTTTTTTATGACCCTAGCCATATCCTCCTTAAGAGTCCTTTAACCAAAGCCTATAACCGCCACCGTCATTATCGCTGAGCTTTCCTCGACCAGTCCCTTTAAGGTGGGATCTATCTCAATACACCTAGCTATTGCAGATATACGTTCCAAATTTTACGGCTGGATCAAGACAAGGCTTCTTTCCCACAGCAGGAGGGAAAGATTTTAACCTGTTAACCCGTTAATCCATCTACCGCGGCATTTAGTTGTCTTCTTAGAGGACCATTCGGCGTCCAGAGAGAACAAAAGAAAGAAATTATCTTCCCCATGCAGTCTGATACAGATTATAGCGACGCGCCGAGCACCGAGCAGGCGAACGCGCACGCGCATAGGGACTACACCGATGACAACCATGATCGCGACGAAGACTCCAACCTCGGTCTCGACGACGACCTCCAGGGCCGTCTCCCCAGCCGCAGCTTCTCGGTCAACATTATATAATCATAGACTACCCCGAACCCTGGATCCCAGAAATGCACGCCGTTTTTAAGGAGGCTATAGGGTTCCGCGCTGACGGAGTGACGATGACGTCGCGCTTGTAGGCTGCACGGGACGAAAGACGGCGCCGAACGCCCCCAAGAAGAAATTCGCGTTCGCAAAGATGAAGGATACTGGTAGGATGGTGAGGATCTTTGCTCCTGACGACTGGGTGGAAATTGGTGACTTCGATGAAAAGCTCGATGAGGCTAATATTGGATGGGAGGGAGGGGAGTCATATTTCGAGCTAGAGGATGGTACAACGGGTAGTGGGAATTGGTTCCAATGGACCGAAGCAGCGCAGCTTAGGCTTGAAAAAGCCATTGCATTTGGGGTATGCCCTACTCTGCTAGCTATTACCTCCGAGTCGCAAAGGAAAACGCCGACATCTCATCATCCAAGTAAACTATCGAGATACTGCTAGTAAAGCTCATTAGGTAAAAATAAAAATAAAAATAAAAAAATGTGAGCGATTCAAAATATTAAAATATAAATAAAGCATTAGCTACCGTTAAAATGAAATATATATATTATAAAAACACTTCTAGTAGCATCGAGATCTTCCGCAAACTTTTAGTAACTTGCATATATTCGCATAAACCAATGTGTATCTTCTAATTGTACGTCAGAATATGTATAAAAACGTACGCTACTAATTCTGTTTTTTAAAGGATAATAATATTTTATCCATTATATTTTTTAAACTCATTTTTTAGAAGTCTTTTTTTTTTTCCAATCCAAGGCAATTTGTATAAAATTCTATCAGTTTGGAGTTCAACTTAGTCCCCACCTCGTTCTGAAATTTTCAAAAAATAAATAAATAAATAAAATAAAATAAAATAAAATAAAATAACGGTGAGCGATATGCGGTATCTTTGAAAGCCAAGCGTCCGAAAGAAATTTCCGCTTCTGTAGTAAGACAACATCTAGCTTCTTTCTTTTCTGAGTTAAAAACGGTTTGCTATATAACTTTGAAGGCACGTTTTCGCAGTTGCTGAGTACAAGAATCGAAACATCAACCGGCTTTTTCAACATCGGCACCAGGAAAATGGTCAAGCCCGCCTCTTAAAGAAAGAACCAAACTCCCCTCCCCTATTGGTTCTCGCACCCCCGAGCCTTAGACCGCCGAAATTCACGCCGCTTTCAGGCAGGCTACCGGCTTCCACGCCGACGGAAGCGACGATAGCGTCGCGCTAGTCGGTTCCACGGGACGGCCGACGGCGCCGGAAGCTCCGCGGGAGAAATTCGCGCTTGGGAAGGTAAACGGTAGGTAGGTAAGGATGTTTGCGCCGGACGATTCACTAGAGTCGTGCGGCGTCGGGAGGGGCTTAGGAAGGCTAGGATTGGATGCAAGAAAGGCTTTGACTCGTCGTGCGAGCATGAGGTAGAGAGCGGTACCAAGGTTTTTGGAACGTGGTTCCGGTACAGCCAATCGAAGCAGCAAGAACTTGAAGAGCTTGATGCGTGGTGGTCCGCGTGGATTTTACTTTTTCGGATTTTTAACATAGTTCAATTGCCAATCTTCGAAAATGAGCCATACGAAGAAGAAATAAGGAGGCTTCCCGCTCTACCTCACAATCATCCAGACGCGGCGGATATACAGCAATGTAAACGGAATAACTACCCGGTGACGTCGCGTTCTCCTCCCAGACTTTTTTACCTTTGCCTTTGTTGGAGAAGATGTACATACACGGCCTCTTTAAATCCTTATAATCGCACTCTTGTACTCTTGTCCGATGCGGCATTTCTTGGGGCGTTGGAGGGTGAAGTTGTTACGGCATGTTAGGAAGGGGTGGAGTTTGTAGCTGTGTTTTGATGTTTTAGTAGGTTGATCGCGGAAGAGGATGGGGTCAATGAGAGCGGAGTTTATGGAGATGATGGCGTTGAAGTGCTTTGGTACGAGCGGGATGATATTGTTTAAGGTTTTCTAGTCGAGGTTGGAGAATATTTCGAGCCATATTTCCGGAGGGAGCTTCGAGGAGGAGTTTAGCTCCCGGGAGTAGCGGTATTCATCCTTTTTTTTTTTTTTACGTTTCGTATACCGGGGAGATTTACGCCAGACCTTTTGGCAGCGGGTGCTGATTTCGTGACGAAATGGACTGTTTACTGTGTTAGCGCTACGGTCAACGTGAGAAGATGAGGGGCAAATATGTCCAAGAGGCTTAGGAAATATAATAAGCGCTCTTGCACGCTGTTTACGTACCTTTTGCTTTTTATGCTTCTACACGGGCTTACTTTGCCGGTAGGTAGGTGATTGCTATCCTATTAGCTTGCGTTTGCGGATAGAAATATTTGGTTATTTAGATTGAATATTTGATTGTTCATTGAAGAGAAATGAAGGAAAAGGTAGAAAAATATGTTCGAGAATATAGGTTGAGTTTTTATGTATTTGTGTAAGAGGCGTTTACACCGCCATGGTGCGCTTGCTCAGTAGACTCGATTCATACTAGAACACATGCCTGAGCAAAACACTTCACCTCAAAAAAACAACGTTTAGTATATAGAAAGTGAAAGATCTACCTATCGCTATCTGTAAAAACATATATTTCGAACAATAATACTAAGTTATAGTTTGTGCGGAGCCGTCCCCCGCGTGGCTGTTTAAGTTCTAAGGTTTTAAACATATTGTTCGAGTTATTATTCCTCTCCTTGGGTGGAAGTAATGTAGTATTTATTGTAATAGATTAAACCAGAGTTTGCCAAATACTTAAGTATGTCAAAGGAAAAGAAAAAATAAAACAAAATAAAACAAAATAAAAAAAAATACATTTCCTTAAACGCATTGCTTGCCTCAAGGTAACAAACCTCCAAACAACTTCAAAACAACCCATCATCGTTAAGACAAAAACACCTTCCTCCCGCTCTTTCCACGCTCCTGTAATACGGCGAAGAGTATCGCCCCAAAACGTTCTCGCTCTTGTACTAACTTAAAAAAGCGTACGGAGGATCATTTATCAAGAAACCTACTAGTACAACACCCCCCCCCCCCCAGCGGTAGCCGCGGGCTCCCTACTCGTCCAAACCATAAGCAGTCATCTTCATTCGACCGTCGAAAGTTGATCTCTTTCTCCCGTATCCCTCTAACAGCAGACGCACTTTTTCAAACAAGTACTACCCAAAAATGACCACCATGCTCGAAACCGCCGCGGCCAAAGCGCCGAAGATGGCCACGATGCCGCAAACCGCCACAGCCGAGATGCCCAACACCAACTCCGACAACATCAACACCCACAAGTACATCCGCCTCCGGCTCTTCCCCGCAATTTTCATCGCGCTGCTGTGCGCCATGTACGCTAGCAACGAATACGGCATCACCCGCGGCGCCTTCAGCTTCCTCGCGGCTGCTCTGGGGGCTCTGCAGCTGTTCGTTTGGAGGGATCCGCTGCTGGGTATCCTGAGGGAGCTGCAGGAGGGTGACCTGGCCGGTGCAGCGGAGATTGTTATGGGGAGGGAGGATAAGGAGGAGGAGCAAAGCTTGGGTAGATCGTGGCAAAAAAGGGGATCAAGATGGAAAACGAGGGAGCCAAAATTATCGAGAAGAAGGTGCTTATGAAGTAGGGATTCGAAGTTGGAGGGAAAATAAGTGACAGACATCGAGATAACCGGGGAGATGCAAGAGCTTTACTGCCGAATACAAACACTATAGGGAAAATCTCTCAGAGATAGAAAACAGTTGGAAAAGCGTCTTTTATTGTTTACATTATTGGTGTAAAGAAGCAACTCTTGTAGAATGACGGGTTAATTATATGCTACACAACCTCTTTATTGTCTTTCTTTCTTTCTTTCTTTCTTTCTTTCTTTCTTTCTTTCTTTCTTTCTTTCTTTCTTTCTTTCTTTCTTTCTTTCTTTTTTATAATAATGAAAACAAAAGGGTTGGGAAATTCTATCTAATGTCGGCGCGCAGAGAGCCAAAGAGAGTGAAGGAGGTTACGGACAGATACAGGACCACATATCTCGCTCCTAAGTATGAACAACATCCCCTCTTCTCCCGATGTGAAAAAAGAAACCTTACCTTGAGTATCTCCCCGCAGAATCAAACCCACACGCTTCCATCCCTTCCTCGTACGCCTAGCCGGCCTTCCAAAAATGTGCCATCGCTACCGCCACAACGAAGTCCAGAATAACCAGATGCTTATAATATATTGAATGTACAAAGTAGTGTCTTGACGTAAAAAGGAAGAAGGTTTATCAGTCGAGGTGAACAAATTTCCGTAGGGTCAGCTAAGGAATCACTCTAGAGAGCTTGAAATTCTGTAAATATAAGGAAGTTAAATATATATATATATATATACGAATTGTCTCGTAGGACCTAGCGTCTCTACTAGTAAGCGAGGAGATGAAGGGTAAAGCTAGGTATATGTATGTTATAGCTCCTCAAGCTCTTAATATTAAGAGGAAAAACTGATAGCCAAATCAGAGGAATGAGGAGGAATGTTGGAGAAGGAAAAGGAATAAAGAAAAGGGAAAAAGGATGCTTTGCCTTTTTTCTTTCTTTCTTTCTTCTTTTTTTTTTTTTAATAATTTATTCTTCACTACTTTCACTACTTTGAGTAGTTTCTTTTGCCAAATGTATTTCACATATTGATACATCAAACACACAACTACTTAGCAGTAGCTACGTTAACCAAACGATCAATCGTTTACAAGCCGGTATAAATAAAACGCTCTGCGGGGCTTATCTACGGAAATATCCCTGGTCAGCAGGAAAAATAAAATCCATTTCACTAGTCCTCCTTAGTTTTCGAACGATGGCTTCGCCGATGAAGGAAAACAAACCCAACGCCTGCTCATCGATATCTATACCGGCTGACGCGGCAAAGTCGAAGACTAGAGCCGAACCTGAACTCCCGCCCGAAACCTGTCTAGGTACGATTCTAGGCTTGCAATTGGTGAATTGCCGCGTTTCAATAAATTATAAAATCAGCGATCGGTGCCTGAGCGGAACTTCCACCGAAACTCCCGACGCTAACGCTGGTGGCGAGATCTCATGGTTTTTCAATTTCCACCCCAGCGACGCTAGGCTAAATTAACGGTATATTTCTCCTTAATTAAAACACGATCCAGTCGCGTTGATACTATTTAGTATCGAGGGGACGCGTATCTCTGTATAAATATAAAGATGCCATCCTCTTTGTTAATCGTTGTTTAGCAAAAAAACGTTTCTTTCTTTTCATTGTCTTATCACAAAGACAGCCTTCCCAATATTACAGTACGTTCTCCCTCAGCAAAGGAAAAGCTTATCATGCCCGCATCGGCAAATAATCGACCACCACTATCTGCGGCCGCGGGGTCTTCCCTGCAGAATCGCGGCCATACGAACCCCGCGAAAGAAAACCCCCGCCGCCGCTTCAACCACCCACCGCTCGACATGGATACGCCAAAGCGTACAAACTTCACCGGTACCAAGCGCAAGCGCGATACCCCCTCCCCAACCGCATCACAAAAACGAAACCTAACCACAAACCCTCGAACAAGGAAAACACACCACCTTCCTGCACCAACTGCTCCAATACATCTCCAACCCGCTGGGCCAGACACCCCGTCACAAAACTACTCCTCTGCGTCGTATGCGCGAACTACTACTACCGCCACAAAACCGATCGTCCCATAGCACTCGAAGCGGAGCGGGCCTCTCAAGCGGCGCTATTTGCAGAGATCAGAGGTGGTACCGATGCACCATTAAAGGGGAATAGTAGGTATACAGTCCGCTGCGTACCCTGCGCGTGGATGGGGAGAGCTTGCGATCGCGGACTTCCTTGCGACGGGTGTATTAGCCGTATGTCGCTCTGCGGAAAAGAATGGGAATGTTGCTACGATCCTAGTTTTACGAAGAAAGCCGGCGATGAGATTCCGGAGATATACCGGCAACCGGGGCGAGAGTACTTGCCGATCGACGACAGGAAGAATCCGAGGGCGAGGGTTAAGAAACCGCCGGTGAGGCCGTGGATGAAAGCGCTGTGGTGGCGGCCCTCGCACCCGAGAAACGAGGACCTCGATCCGGATTTTGCGTGCAAGACTTACTTCGATTTTCCTATGAGGGAGAGGATATGGCGGTCGAACCTGGACTGGTGCAGGGAGAACGACAGCGGCGGGAAGCATAGGAAGACCATACGGTTCTGGGAGGATTGGTTGGCGGGGCCAGAGCTGGAGTACTACAGCGGGGTGGAAAAGATTATAGAGGCGAGCGACCTAAGCGACGGGTTAAAAAGGATTTTGCTGGTGGCGAACCAGGAAGGGTACAACCCGGCGGAGAAGGAGGCCATGAGGCGAGCTGGGCTTTTGAAGGATAAGATAGAGGAGTAACTGAGGGGAGTGAAATTTTATGTTATTTTGTTTTTTATTGGAATGAAAAGTGATCTACAATGTACTTGCTACCTACGTTAACAATATGGATTTTAGGTTATGGCCTAGCTGGTTTCTACAGAAGTTTCAAAAAGAACAAATGCAAACGAAAGAAAAAAAAAGCCATATTCACCTAATTTGTTCTCTCTACGAAGTACTCCCCTACATTAAAAGCCCAGCTATTTTATGAAATGGAAACCAAAGAAACGGTCCTTTTTTGCTGAAGCTTTTTTTTTTTTTTTTTTTGGCTTTTCAACGTGTTTACACCAAGTGTTTACAAGCCTTTCGTGTATTCCAATTGCTTAATATATCTAGACTTGTTTTGTTCATCGGTAGCGTGGGCGAGTGGGCATCTGATATCCATCAATGTTGCCTAACTCTTTTCCAGTCTCATCGAACTAGCGTACGCAACAGGTTTTTACCAAGTAAAATATAGGGGAAAAAAACATATCCTTGAGCAAGACTCCTTGCATAAGCGATCTCTTCAATTCTGTCGGTACTGTTCCTTAACTTTTTGAAATTCCTCGCAAATAAACCCGAGCAGCGTTACTTATTGGCTCAGGATCAAGAGAAGAAAAAAAAATTTGTAAGTACGTGAATCCTACACAGCGCTAAGATATTTCATCAGATCCTCGTTCTTTCTCCAACAAGACACCAAGTAGACGAATTTCTTCATTTGAATATTCAGGAACAAGCCCTTTTTATCCCGCCTTAGTGCGCTTTAGTAGGCGGTGTTCACTCGAACGAAAGGATAGAGCTTTACAACAACAATTTAATTTGTTGGCATGGCGGAGCCCGGTTATATATCGTATTGGCAAGTAGACTAACTAGGTACAAGATACTTCGCGGCGCTCTGACTTCTCGCAGTTATAATAGCCTTACGGATTTCGAAAACTCCGTGAACAACTGGAAGGAATAATAATGAGACTCCCTTCTTAGCTCCTGCTTTGCAGTTATAGGCATTGAAAAGACATGTGATGCTCAGCGAAAAGCGATGGAAATATCCTGGTTCAAAGACACCCAGTTCATTTCAAAATCCAGATTCCAAATATTGAAGAACCCAACAGTCTCTCCCGAAACTTCCGGAAACCCCATTAGGCGAGGCTCTTTTTCGTGAAAAGAACGAGGCTGTCTCTCGCTTACAGTGGACGAATTAGCGTGGAAGTGTTGTCCAGGATGGGGAACTTGGTACCTGAAACAAGCCAATCAGGCAGTATCGCGTAAGTGTGGGTGCCCATGTTTTTTCAAGACTCAGTCGCGATCGATAGCAGGGAAGCAGGACGGCGAAGCTCCAAGGCGTACAAGCTGCAAAAAAGTAGGGAACTTTCGATCGTCCCACAAATTATATTGGGAAGAAGGTCAAACCCATGTCTGTTCTGCAAGCCGGACGTCCGCCATGTTATGTAACTCGCCGTTGATAACCTTATGAGCGGGATTGTTTATCCTCCAGTTATAACCCATTTATCTCCTCGAATGCTGGGTGATTTATTTCTTTCCTGGAGTGCAAGGCTGCCGAGAGAATGCCCATTACCGCCTACGACCCATGACTGCGGAACTTTGGAGAAGCCTGCCCTACCTGGTTTGACTCAAAAAACCTGCCAGAACACCCATTTTATTCCTCGAACTTCCAAGACAATATATATCAAATTCCCGCCACTGTGGTTCCACCAGCAGCTTTTAAAAAAGTTTCGTTAGCCTTGTTTTATCAAAAAAAAATTTTTTCATGTTCTGATTATAAACCCGCACGACACGCGATACCTAAATATACTGATACTGAGCTAAATGTGAACGGAAAGGCATACAGGAAAACTATAAGGCTTACGCGAGCAGATATAAAGAAGTTTTCAGTAGCCTAAATAGATCTTTTTCAAAGCTAAACCTTGAAGTCTTTCTTTTTACACGTTATCTTGGGATTCTTTCCATGAATTTCAATCTTTCTTAGAAAGGACGGGTTTTTCTTACCAGTTTGCTGGGTTGGAACTGTATCGCGATGCTATAGAACCGGCCCCTCCGAACAAAACGACACCAAGAGCTCAACCGACGACAACGTAAAACGCGACCACATCATGTCGATGCTCAACCCTTTCCGATTACGGCCCCTCCCTCCGCCGAAGGGTTGGAAGCCCTAATGTCCGGTGCCCGACCAGATTCTAAAAAAGAGGACAAGAACAGCACGCCGCGCACGCTCCCGTTACCCCCGAACCCTTTTCGCTCTTCTTCCTCTTCTTCCTCCTCCAACGGTAACTCCAGCAAGACATCCCTGCCGGAATCCGGCCTAGATATCCGCCACGGGCTAGAATACACGACTGTATCTCCTAGCACTCCACCTGCTACGGGAATCTGCTCTGTATGCTCGAATATATCAACGAATACGGTCGACGGATTCGAGTTCTGCGACAGTTGTTTTCGGGTGGAGCACTGGCATACCCGGCACCTCCTGCTCGGTGCTCTGTGTGCTACGCCGTCGTAGCGGTCAAGAAGAGCTACCCGCCAGCGCGTATAAGAACCCCTTCGTTTCAAAGAAGGAGGAGAAGGAGGAGAAAGATAAAGCTCCCATCGTGTGTTTACGGTGTAAGAAGCGGTTTCCTGATGCCGCCGCCGCCGCTGCTGCTGCGATGAAACCTGTTGCTAGAGTCGAGGAACGACCTTCGACGTCGGTATCGCGCGTGCGGTCAAGTAGCAATCCATTCCGATCCGCGGCGCCGGTACCACCACCCCCGATGTTGGAAAAGAAGGCATCGAAGGGTAGTCTTCGTAGATTGTCGTCGAAGGCGTCGCTACTTAGCCTGACTACAAGTACGAAAGATGCCTCGGCTGTAATGAACACTTCCCGTCCTCCGAATTCCCAAAACACGCCCCATCGAAGCTGTGCAGGCATAAAGCAGAGATCTGCCGAGGTTGTCAAGATAAGAGTATAGTATTCTCCATGTGGACGGGTCTGAACGAACCCGTGAGGTGTATATACCCCGGGTGCGGCAGGCTGCTAAGCGTCGACGAAGTGAGGAATATTGCGAAGAAGGATACTTTTGCTTCGTATGTTCTGCTACACCGTTTCTCTGTCTAGATTTGATTTTGTTTAAAACTTCCTTCCTAACATATTCTTTTCTCTTCTTCCTTATGTTACTCTTTTCAGCTTTGAATCAAACAATATGGCGCTAAAGCCAGGCATCTCCAGTTACGAGAAACTGCGCCTCCTCAAACGCCCGCTACGGAAATCTTTCCGTTGAACTGCAGCCTCTGTGGGAATCCCAACGGCGCTGAATCCCTCGGTAGCATAACAGAGAACTGCAAGCACAGGCGGACCGTATGTTTCGGCTGCGTCAACGACAGTATAACAAACTTGTTAACCGCCGGGGTTCCCTGCAGCGCGTACGGTGCGTCGAATGTGGCGAGATCCTCTCGTGGTCTGATCTTGGTAGAGTGACCAAGCTCGGCGGAGGCAAACTCAGCTTCCCCAGCAACGGACCGTCTTCACCTTCTGCGTTGTTCCATTCCGCGATCGGGACATCGACTGTGAGGAGAGGCAGCTTGTCCCACGCGCCGCCGGTGTCGTTTGAGATGTCTCGAACTTTCCATCCGGTGGCGACGGCGCCGGACAGAGTGCTCACTTCTACGCAACAGACTGTTCCTGAACCTGTGCATGCTAGCACCATCGGCATTGCAATTTCTACTCCCGTACTTATACCCGAAGACTATGTAACCCGCGACACTGCCAATTATGGAAATCCAACAATACCGCTTCCAAAGTTATGACCCCGGTAGCTCAACAAACCGTAACATACCCCCACCTCCCTGTCCGCAACGACGACGACGATGCGAGCAGCTACTATAGCGCCGCGGATTACTCCTCTAGTAGCGGCAGCAGTACCGCCGGATCACCTTCACCGCCGTATCACCGAATGGTAGCTCTGCTGATACTTCCGTCGTGTCGTCTCCAAATACATCGCATACCGCATCTACTCCCGTAAAAACCACTACCAGTCGAGACGACGATAAGATCCTTGTTATAGCGGATGAAACGGAGAAGGAAGTCGTGCAACAACCGCTTGGTTCATTCGGTATAGTGGACCTAGCGGAGATGGCGCTCGGACAGCTAGCGCAAACAGTACAGAGCATGAGCATCGGTCAAGGAAAGGGAAGCAGAAGGCTGTACCTGTACCTGTACAAGTTGAAACAGCAGCGGAGAGGGAGATGTATGCGCAAAAAGACATGCAGGATGCGATGATTAGGTATCCCGAGCTTCCAGACTTTGAAGCGCAGTTACCGCCGCCGTTGTCGGCTAAGATTGCGGAGGTAGAGGGCAGTCCCGTTGAGCTTCCCGCCACAACAAAGACGGCCGAGGAAAAGGCTGAACGGCCGCCGAAGAAGCGGTCGCTGTCAGAGATACTTGCTGAAATTTACGTAGTGTGCCGACGATTACACCCGAGACCCGGAGCTCGTCCGCCAAAGGGAAGGAAAAGGCAGTTGAACCGCCGGCGGTAGTCGTCGTAGAAGAACCGCCGAAGCCCGTGACTGCAGCCGCTTCCTCCGCATTGAACTTCCTCCCGACGAATCCATTCTCCGCCTTCTTTAGGGCCGCCACTCCGGTGGCAGCGGTTGCAGCTCCGCCTAGCCCCCGTCCGTCTCCCGCTCCTAGTAGTTCCCCTCCCCGCATTCCCGAAATAAAATGCTCCGTCTGCCTCGACACCCTCCCGCTCTCCACATTCCCCACCCGCCGCTTCTCCGAAAACTGCGAGCACGAACCCTCGACGTGCAAGCCGTGCATCGCCGAGCACATCCGCCACCAGCTCGACTCCCGCGGCGTATCTCTCCCCTAACAACCCTTCATCAACAGGGTTAACATGTCCTGAATGTTCAACGGACCTCTCGCACTCCGACGTGCAGGAATTTGCGACGCCGGATGTCTTCGCCCGCTTCGACGCTCTAGTCTTACGTAACGCCGTGTCCGCCGCAGAGGAGAACTTCCGGTGGTGCATGAGCGAGGGATGCGGCGACGGGCAAATACATGAGAGGGGAGAAGATGAGCCTATAGTAATCTGCCACTCGTGCGGTGGTAAAAGCTGTTTTAAGCACCAGGTTCCGTGGCACGAGGGGATGACGTGTAATCAGTACGATGGGGAAGAGGAGGAGCTGTACGCCGTACCGTCGAATGAGACCGCGAAGAGTAAAGCGAATAAGAATTCGCAGAGCTGGATGAGTTGGATGTTTAACGGTGAGGGAAGCAGCAGCAGCGGTAGTAGTCAGGTAGAAGCCGATAGACGACTGGCGGAGAAGCTGGAAGAGGAAGATAGAAAAGAACATGAGAGAAGATGAAGGAGAGTATGAAGCTGTGGAAACAAGGGATGAGGGAGCAGGAAGAGAAGCACAAGCGAGATGAAGAGGCGACTAAGAGGTTCTTAGAGGCGGAGAAAAAGGCGGAGCAGAGGGAGGAGCAGAAGAAGAAACAGGAGGAGAATAGGAGAAAGCAGGAAGAGGAGAGGCGGAGACAGGAGGAGGAGAGGAGAGTACAAGCTGAGAGGGCCGAAGCGGAACGGAAGAAAAAGAAGTGGACGCTGCGGCAGCTCGTGCCCGACGGAGGCAAGAGGAGGAAGCGAGTAAACAGACCGTCGCTAACACATCCAAGCCATGCCCGGGCTGTGGTTGGGTATAACCAAGGAGGGAGGTTGCGACCAGTAAGCCATCATATCTCTTTATATGCATTGAATGAGAGAAAAGTAATGACATTGCTAACGTTTCTTCTACTGTTTCTCTTAGTATGACTTGTCGAAAATGTCATCACGAGTTCTGCTGGCTTTGCTTCGCCGATTACAAGCCGATCCGGAACCACGGCAACTCGAGACATAAGGCAACTTGCCGCTACCATGCTTAAATTTAAGTTGTCATCCCGTAAACCTTCTGAAAGAATTGAAGGATATTTTTTTTGGCAACTGACTAGTGAAAGTTAAAGATCACGACTTTGAAACTTGTGTTGATACCGTATCGCTCTGGAATTCATGTACTACCAACATCTCGCACAAAAACTTCTATTTAGCAATATTCCTATCGACCACGACTCTTCTACGCTCATTATATTCCCTTTGTTTTTTGATTTCCCGGCGTTCTTCTATCTGTATTGTTACTTTAGCGATTCATATTTCAGCATAGCGAATAAATATAAGGCATCGCGATTTAATACCTCCTGAGCAAAGCGGTGCTAGTCTTTAACGGCGTCACCATCTAGTCTCAAATCCGATTTAAGGGACATTAATTTGCATTAAACTTCTTAATTCTCATTATTATTTCATTACTACTAGTAGTTACTATTCCTAAGAATGGTGCTTATCATCAAGACTTTGTAATAGTCCAGACAGTACAATCGGAGGTCTCCCCAAAAGTTCCGCCGCAAAATTTTTGTTTGTAACGTTCTACTTAAACGTCAACTCTCCATAATATCGTAACAATTTCATGCAACTTCCCCGTTTACTCCCCTTCAACTTCTTACAGTCCACCATCGAACTGGATCTTCATCGTCGTCGGGAACGGCCAGGTCGCGCTCCAATCCTCCTTCATGTAAGTCTTAAATCCGCCTTCTCTCGGCAGCGACTTCAGGTGACCCGAAAGGCCGGGGCCCTCCTGAGGTTATCCAGGCGACCGAATACCTTCAGCATAGCCGTCAGACCTACGATGCTAGCGTCGCTACCGAGGCACTCGTGCGTGCCGTCGCCGAGCTGGATGTAGTCTTCCTCCGACCTGGTGAGGTTAACGGCAAGCGGATCCGGAACTTGGACTCATCCCTTCCGGCGTTCATGCAGTTAACGAAGACAACGTCGCCCTTGTTGAGCGAGTGCGATTCGGAGCCGTCTTGGATGTCGAAGTTCGTGGCCGCTTCGCGGACGATTCCGGCGGATCCGGCGATGCGGGCACCTTCGAGGACGTACCGGCGGAGCTTGGTGTTTGCTTCTTCGGTGTTTAATTTGGACAGCGCGTGGATCTCGGTGAGGTGGTGCTTGTAGTCGTCGGATAGGTACAGGTCCAGAATCTGCGAGAACACTTGCGCCTGGTTACCGACCATAGCAGCCGCAGTGGGTACGATCTCCCACGCGATCTGCTCGGGGGTCTTGCCGGCGTCGAGCAGGCGGCGGATAGTGTGGATTCCGGAGTTGCGCAGCGGCGTGTGGGAATCCTCGGCGGAGTTCATGATGTTCTTCATGAAGTTCGTGCGGTTGATCGCGGTAATATTCGCCTGCACCAGCTTCTGCAGCTGCGCAGTGACCTGCTTCGCCGCTTTGTGCAGCGCGAAGCTCTTCGTCGGTTCGTTGTCCGAATAGGTGAAGGTGTAAACGACCGCGAGGAGGAGGTACAGTTCCTGCTCGGAGTACACGCCGCGGGGGTGGTCGGCGGTCTTGATGGGAAGGCGAACGTGGTCGCGGCGTAGTGCGCGTGCGCAATGTTGATGACGTCGCGGACGGCGTCGACCATGTGCGTGTTTGCGATCTCGTAGGCGTTTTCTTTCAGGAGCTTCGTGGTGATGAACTCGTAGAATTCGAAGACCTGCTTGCGCCAGCCCTCGGGGTAGAGCGCGGCTTGCATTTGGGACTTCTGGCGGGCGTTTTCTTCGGTCTCGCCCGAGAGAGACCAGGTGTGGCCCCCAAGTATATGGTCGAACGCCTTGCCCCACGTGGGCTTGAAAACATTCTGGTTGTTCTGAACGGTCTTGTACGCCGCGTAGCTGCTAACGTGAACCTTCCTCGGCAGTCTCTCCGGGGGTCAAAGTCGAAATCGTTAACCCTGCCGAGGTCGGTCATGATCTTGTGGTTCTCCTTGGGGATGGTGAGCGGGTAGAACGCGTAGATCGAGTTGTGCTTGAAAGTGGTTCGGGAATGCCTTGAGGAAGAGCTTGTGGAAGACGCATCCCTGGTTGATATTGAAGTCGCACGCGACCTCGGAGTAGCCCCAGTTAGTCAAGTTCGCGGAGTGTAATCGACGGTGTAGAAGCGGTCGCCGCGGACGAGTGTTACGGCGTCGGACAAGATGGCGCGGGAGATGGTGAAAGTCGGGCAGATACCAACACCCGGGACCATCGGCGTCTTCGCGCTTCGGAGACAATACCGGGGTACAACTCGACGAAATCCGGATGATCGTAGAGCCTCCTAAGATTCTCCGCGACCTTAGGATCCGGATTAATGTCCTCGAATGTCTTGTGGCTCGCGAGCCCGAAGAAGTTCCTAAACTCGTTGAGCGAGGCACACTTCCACTTCCTCGCCTGCTCAATACCGAGGATTTCGACGGCCTTCATGATGATCGGGACGTTGTTTGCACCGAAGTTGCCGGAGCAGTCCTCGATGGACTCCCGGAGGATCTTAACGAGGTCGTCGTCCTCGAATTTTCCGTCGGGGCGGCGCTTGAGGTCGTTGAATGTGCGCTCGGCGGGGTCCTGCGGGATCGAATGTTCCCATCGGCCCAAACCCATGAGCAGCGTCTTCCAGTCAACCTTGTGCGGGTCCATGCCCTGGAAGATCTTCTTGTAAAATTCTTCGGTCCATTCTTCGTCGCGCTTGGAGATGGAGGAGTGCCAGCGGTAGACGAGGTTGAATTCAACGGACTGGTTGCCGACGCCGCGGGGGTTCCGTCATCCTATAGATCTTATTAGCGGTAGTTTTTGCGAGAAATACTATGGGAGGTTCCTTACACCAAACGCTTTCTCCATATTAGCGCGGGGATCGAGCGTCCACGTAGAGTTAACGCGATTCAAGTTGACGATGGTTCGGAGGTAATCAGTGAGAATGATGTTGATGTACAGCCCGGAAGTAACCCTGTTTCAAATTGTTAGTTACACGCGCTCCTTGATTACTGCCGCTTTAAGAAAACATTACACTTACAGCCTAGCAGTCTGGAAGATATCGTTCTCCCTCTTCTTCTGCGCCTCCGGGTCGTTCTCCCTTCCCATCGGCAGATTAAAGCGGCCACCCTCGTTAATCTGCGCGATCGTCTCGCAACGTAATTGTGGAACCTGTTGAACATGATGAGCAAGCAGCTCACGCCCGGCGGGAAACCGAGCAGGCGGCGCTCGCTGAACGCGTCCGGTTTCAGCTTGCCGTCTTTGAACGAGCGGACGAGGCTGAGCTCCTCCTCGGAAGAACCGTAGAGCGGCGCGAGATCGAGGTAGGACGATGTCGAGGAGTAGTCGTGGTTTCGGAAGTCGGTGCGGAAGATATCTAAGAGATTCATGAGTGTTAGTTTTAAGCGCTTCTTTCCAATTACGTTTCGGAAAACAGTGACAGTTTTTACTTACCGTGGATAATGATCGAAGCGACGTAGAACAGCATGCTAGAGACGTTGTTCGGGTGCGGCTTGAAGTCGTAGCGCGCCATAACACCTAATTTCGAATGAAACATTAGTTAACTTGCCTCCCTAGCCCGAAGAAGAATAATTGTTGCTTACTGTCAAAGATGAGTCCGGCATCCGGCATCGCGCCTTGCCTCATCTGCATCGGGCGGACGCTTCTGGCGTACGGCTGGCCCGCTTGTCCGAGGTGCGGGTATTGAATGTTCTAAAATTGAAAAGATGAAACTATCAACAAACCCGATCTTCGTAAGATATAAAACAATCAGGAAAAGAAGGCGCTCACGTTATAAGAACCATCGGGCTGGCGCCAGGTGTACTTATCGCCGAGGTAAGTGAGCGGCGGGTGCTGCAGCGAATTCCACAGCTGGTCGATAAAGTCGTTCGTGAGGTTTATCCGGTTCTGGGAGCCGGCGGGAGGTCGGCTACGAGTTGGATAATACGTTCCATCTAGACATTATTACAGTCAGTACACGGCCTTTCCATTTACCCAGGAAAAAAAGATAATTGCCTCACCATATACGTCTTATCATCTATTAGCGCACCCGTCGCCTTCTGCTTGATAACCTCTGTGAGCGTCTTGTAGTCCGTAATACCGAACGTCTTCAGGTCCTCCCACATGCTGCTCTTCTCCTTCTTGGGATCGTGATGCTGGCCATCCGCCGACGACGTAACAGGCTTCAGCGTCGCGTGCATGACCTCGGAGAACTGCGTGAAGATGCTCTCCACGTCGGGCCTGTGGCTGTTGTGGTCAGGGAGGAAAGAGGACGCGGCCCGCGTCAGGGCACCGGCTTCGGCTCGGCATCAGGAACTTCGGAGGTGCTCGGGGGTGTCGCCTTCTTCTCCGATGAAGAGAATCCGCCGAAGATACTGCTGCGCTTCTTCGGCTTACCGTTCGCCTCGCCTGCGTTGGATTTACTGCGTGTGAACATCTTCATTGTCTCTAAAGAAATAAAACTGGGTGACTATTTTATAAAAGAGTTTTCGAGAGAATCAAATCGGTCTATTTATACGGATTTGAGAGAGTGTGGAGATGGGGGAGAATTAGCGTAGTCGTGTTGCGTTGTGAGCTGATATCTGTTACTAGCGCCACTTTCTTGAGATATCCAGCTGAAAGCAAAAACAACGGGGATTAGCAAGCGGAGAAGGGTGATTCCACTAGTAAAAAGTTCTCAAAACCCTCATTTAACGAAAACAGAATACGCACACGAGAGGGAAGAGAAAAAGGAAATGCGAAAGGAAAAAAAGGGAAAGCAAAGACGAGGAAGGATGGAGATACAAATATATTTATACACATCTCGCAAATCCTCCCGTTGCTTCCCTCAAGGTCTTCCCTTGCTTCCCTCAAGGCTTGTTATTTTTTTTTTTTCTATTTCAGAGTGGTATATATCATATACGTCGCTTTCCTTACCGGAAGATTTCCATCACGTCAATTGGGCCATTCGATAAAACGCGAGAAAAAGGAAACGATGGCAGGCAGGTAAATGTAAATTATCACTAATCGAAAAGACCCTTGCGGCTTTTTCCTCTGGTTGTTGGTCCTTGTGAGGCCCTTGTCTGTCCATTTCCTGTTCGTGTCGAGATTGCGCAACGTTGCGCTAGGTGGACCAATAAATACCTAACCTGCTTTGTATATACATCGCAGGGGAAAAAGAAATTCACGAAACCCAATTTCCCCTTTCTTCTAACAGCCTTTTACCTAATTTCTGTTCTTTCTTTCCCTTCCGTTCACATTATAATCATGGATACCACAGCACTGTGTATATATACTATCGCGCAGAAATGACATCAAAAGTATGAGGGGAAAGTCAGTTCACGGGTTGTACATACATCTCACCTAGAAATGGTCGTGGGTGGTACGAAAGAACGGCCAGGCGATACCTTCTTTCTCTAAGTACTTGAAGCTCCAATTGCCGATTATTGTTATTGTCGGAAGCAAGGACAGGACTGTAGGAAATTAAAGAAGATAATTAGTAAAAAAAAAGAAAAAAGAAATATTGTTGTTATAAACGAACTGCTCTTAGCCGAATATAGGCAACGAAAGCTGTTGTCAAAAAAAGGCTCTTAATTGGAGTATTACTATAATACCAGAAAGGGTTCTATACCTTTCACAAGCAAGAGCTAAATGTCTAAAACTTGCGTGGGATAAGTAACTCAGCTCGAACCGGGGACGAGACCTATCGTCGATCCTTGCAAATCGCGAGCGATAAAATAGTCCGAAAAGTGGGGTTCCCTTTTTTACCCTGTTATTTAAGGATATAAAATCATCTCATAAGTAAACAAGTAAAGTAGGTCAGAAATGAAAAACTCGTAGCCGATCGATACGTATACGTAGTCAAATTATCTAATAGAAGAATATAGTATTCGGGGGACTCGGGGGGGCTTCCGCGAAGGCTCTCATGTATTGATTCCAAACCAATTAGGCAAAGCTGTTATAAACGCGAATAGCTATATAAAAGATAACAGCACCTCTAAAAATGGATCGCAATAAATAACACTTGAGTACGGTAGATAGGTCAGATTTGATTTTGGCCAACTCATATGCCTGATTAGCATGTGTTTCTTTTTTTTTTTTTTTTTTTTTTTTTTTTTCCGCTATCATTCCTGAGCCGGGGTGTTTTGTTGTTGGCGAGAAAATCCTGTTTTTGTGATTGGCTAATGGTAAATATCCTTCTTGACTTACGCGAGTTTCTTCCTGGAATAGATCCAGCTGAACCGGGATCCACCGCGCGAGAGTAATTTGGCCTGGTTTGAAAAGTCGGAAAGTATCCTCCCTAAATTTTATTTCTCCACTGGCGAAGGTTCCCTAAAATCGAACAATAACAGAGCGGAAGGAGAATATAAATACCGAATAGATACCTAGCTATTCGAGAGCTCCTTTTTACTTTGACTTAATATCTCTATAATAATCTTTCCGTACAGTAACTTCGCTTACCGGCACCCGAGTATAACCAACTTTATAACAATATAGACACAAGATGTTGGAATCTGTGAACGATAATGCAAAAGCTAGCTTTTCAGAGAACAACAAAACGATTTACAGAAGCCTCATTTTCGAGATATCCTTCAAGCCAATGAGAAACAAGGTAATCATCACCGCTATTGACGTGTTTTGGCCTACCTAGGAAGTTTATTTATTTATTTATTTTTTCGTCTTTAGGAGCCTCCACACTACTTTTCAGCAAGGGAAGGCGTAGGGATGAAGTACAAACCAGAGGCAAAAACGGGAAATGGTGTGCTGCACGGCCCTTTCCCTTCCCTTCCCTTCCTAAGCGGAGAATTTTATTTACTTACCGGTATTGTAAGTTGAGCGAATAAGATATTCTGAAGGTTTTTGGGGGTTAAGTATTCGTTCGGGAGGAGCTGGACCCACTTTTTGTCTGACTTTTTGGCCCCACGTACAGTCGACCCAAATACGGAACGTACATGCTCTTAGAGAGTTGGATCTTTCATTCAATACCGAAGACTATTAGAGCCTCTTGAAATGAAATTTGCTGTTAGAGAAATATCCCGGAAAAATGAGGATCAGTGTTCTTATATTTCCCCCACGTGCAGCCTGCCTACGCGCTGTTATTTCATGCAGTTGGGACGAGTGGTCGAGAAAGACGATGTTTTTCATTTCTCAAAATATGAAGAGGTTGGGGTAGGGGGAAAAAATTGTCGGGGATAGGATGCCTTGGTACGACTCGAGTGTCGATTTTTTTTTTAGAGTCGGTTGATTTTAATTCGTTCGATTCCGCAGGGAAAAGCTGTGTTACATCAGGACCGAAGAATGGTATGGAGCGAGAAAGAGAAAGGAAAGAACAGGCCTGGGCTTGAGAGACAAGGACAGGGCTCTTTCATGATATATGCAAACATCACTTTTCTGCCAATCTGCTTCTTGTTTTTCTTCCTTCCTTTCTTCCTCATCTTTTTTTTTTTTCGTTCCGCTACGGATCGAGATGTCATTTTGTGAAGATGAAGGCGCGTTCATTTTAAAGTTGACAGGAACTCCCTGGTAATTTTTAGTCTAGAGTCTAGACTTCCTGATCTGTGAGGAAGGGATCTTGCGGCGGCTGCGGGGACTCGGGGAAGAACCAGAGGCGCCGCTCATATTTAAGCCTAAGACTTTGTTTAAGGATTCCCCGGATGTTTCCATTCACCTGCAGTTCAACTGCCTTCGAAACTCGAAGTGCCGTTCCGTTCGAACTGCTTAATCGCCAAGGTGTCTGTCTATACTGAAGGAAAGGCTATGTTTCCTTTACATTAAACATGCAAAGTAGTTTCTTGCAGAATTTTTACCCCGCATACGCGTTAGAGACAAACGTCCACAAAGTATTGAATTATATATCGGATGACTTCCGAAGCGGTTCAGATATTATCCTATGGTTACTTACTGTATCCGCATAGTCTTTTTTTTAAAATTTTTTTAACAAAGTCATTGCGACAAGCCGGGCCTCCGAGACAATGTGTGTAACCATAGACCGCGCCGCGCTCGTGGCTCTTTTACTATGTGCCGAATTTAACCGCATTAGACACAACATTGTCTTCGGTTTATGGCGGGGAGGCTATAGAACATCGTCGTTGCACTGAGATACCTAGTATTTCAAGCCACAACGTTAGAAAGCTATAGCATTTATCGACTTTTGATGGCTAATAACATCAGCCTCTAGCTCTATGGTGATATATCGCGCGATAAGAAATTTTGGTAGCAGGGAGAATAGAAGAAAGCTAGGACATGATGATTTGCCGACATGCTTAATACGCGTATACATACATTCGTACAAACGTACCGATTCCGTAGCTAGTCTTTCTAATAAAACCTGAGAGCGAGGTAGATGGCTTCGGTACTACAGGATGTTGCATGAACAAAGAATTTATATGAAAGGATTTCTTAATGACAATAAAAATCAGAAATTGCAAATCTAAAAGTGAAAGTACAGCTGACTCAGAAGATGAAAATATAAAGAATTTCATACAAGGAAATGGGTCGTACGATGGGAGAAATATCTTTACTGGCAACTCGAAAACGGGAAGGACAACGCAAGACATAAGAGCAAGAAATGGAAAGCGTGGAATCACCGAGAAAATGAAGGAGGAAAAGGAAGAAATCTGCGAGAATAAAAAAAAAAAAACGGGACGGGGAGGGGCGATGGAGAGAACGAAAGACGAAGGACGGGGGTAAAGAGAAGGAAAAGGGACACAACCTCAGCAGTATAGAGCAAAGGCAATGGAGAAGAATTGAGAAATTCGATACCAACAAAGCAGAAGAAACAGGATGAGTACAATACATATGATTTGGAAAAACATAACCGATTCTACAAATAATATCAAGATCAAGATTGAAAATCCAGCCTAGTCTGAATCAGTGGGTGAACCGGGCTCGGGCGTCGGAAGTCGAGGTGGGATGTGCTTTTTAAGCTGAAATGGAAACAGCGCCCAATTCCACTGTGGAAGGGCCATCCGTAGGACCTAGCTATCCTTTTGGCCGTATGGATCGAGGGGAGTCAGTGTGGAGGCCGGTGGCGGCATGGGTCGCATACCATTCAGCGCGCCGTGGCCCGTATCTTTCGCCAACGTCAGGTAACCGTGTTGGTCGACGGCGAACCCTACGTCTTCGCCCGCGGATTGGCTGGCTCTGGATTTCTAAGTAGCTTGAACCCCTATATCCGATTACCTTGGCTGATCCTGGAACTTCCTAACGGAATGTGCACTCGATTTTCCTGAAACTTTCCCCTTCCATCCGCTCCATGAAGAAGTACTAGCACGCCGTTAGCGAATCGAATTTCCAGAGATTTGCGTTGTTCTCGCGGTCGGTTAGTCGAAGACATTATTGTTGTTGTCAATTCGGTCTCTATAGGAATAGTATCCGTCGATTCTATATTTTGGAAAAAGCAGATTGAGGTTACAGTTAGTAAAAGCCAATCGATATCAAAATGGGGGGTCGAAGAAAATGTGAACTGATTTCGGAGTGTCCTTGCATTGTGTGAGGGGCCTCGACTTTAAGCCGATGCTGTTTTACGCATATTGGGTGAACAGCCACTGTGAAGTGGCGAAGGGCAGGACGATCGCAGCCCATGGTAGCTCGCAAGAGAACATATTTACTAAACCTGTGTCGAAAATCGGGTGATAACGATGAAATGGAATTTTTCGTTCCAGAGAGAGCGTGTTTGAGACAGGCTTCAAAGAATTAGTAGTCGGTAGATTTTTTTATAGGATGATTTAAAAGTTTCTAAGTAGAAATCAGATCTTCTATACGAGCTTTTTGATTTAGAGACTTAAAATTGGAGAGTGTTGGTGACGCATGTGAATGAGGTAGAGTCGAAAATGTTTATGTGTCGAAGTAGATGAGTTGCAAAGGCCGCAAGAGAAGGAAAGTACTGGTGCAATAAATACAAGAAGATCGACTACTTAATGAGGTTGGATGAAGTTGACCTTGGCGCCCGAATGGTCATAGCTTTATACGTATTCGAAGCTAGCTGGGCCTTTTACAAAGGATGCATGAAGAGAGGGAAAAACTGATACTATTTTGAGATTTCACATATTTACTAATGCACGAGTTATGACGCTGCTCCTAATATTGTAAATTCTTTTTAACGAAGCGCATCGAGGTATGGCGCAGTTGTCGATGGTGTAATTCCACTCATCTTTGAATTATAATAGAGAGAATCTAGCAGCGAGAGAAAAAGCGCCGAAGGTAACATATCTTCCAATAGCATATTCGGTAATTAGTCCGACGATGATTAAAACTTCGCCGAGGTCTCCGACGATCGAGTTTAGTTCCTCTTTGGGGGGCTGTTTGGCTGCCAAAATTGGGGTTGATTACATCTTTCCTTGTCCCAGAGCACTCCGGGCGCTTCGCCCAACGGGGTTTCACAAAAGAGCCAAGATCAACATGGAACTACGCCGAGACCGCGCCACCAGCACTTATACGTCTGATTCTACTCTGTTCGCTTGCGGATTGTACCGTTCGCGGAGGGTGATAAAGTTCGCACTTTCACAGCGGCGCATCTCCGTCGCTTCGCCCGACTGCTTCGCCCGACTACTTAAATTGCCTTATTTATATCCTCATAACTCCAAACAACTAAAAGGAGGTGCAATTGTTCTCGAGAAGAACAGTACATGACAGTGTCGACGTCGGATATTGGGCCCAAGTCGTATCTCTCGCATCCCAGTCGCAAAAGGCATGAGGTGTTCGATGATCAAGCTCACAGAGTGCTATGGGATATGTTGGCTTCCTGACGTTCGGGGGAAAAACCTAGGTTTACGAAGTTAGATAAATTCAAAAAAAAAAAAAAAGGAAAAAAGAAAAAGAAAAAAGAAAAAAGAAAAAGAAAAAGAAAAAAGAAAAAAAGAAAAAAGAAAAAAGAAAAAAAAAAAAGAAAAAAAAGAGAGAAAAGAAAAGAAAACCTCGAAAATGTGTGCCTTATTGGGAATGATCTAGTATAACAAAGGATGGTGGACTGAATGGATTTTTAGAAAGAGATATGCAACTACCTGATCGTGGGTGGTGTCGAGGTCGTATTGATGTGGTCTTGAGGGACTAACTAATATCTTCATACTCCCACTGCGCGTTATTACCTAGGGGAAACTTCTTCGGGCTATATCAAAAAGTGCGAAACGACAGATATTGCTTCAGATCACTGCTTCACTCTGCAATGCCGGGAGAGACCACTACTTCCGACGAAACGGCCGCGCATGGCGGGTTATGCATCATGGCGCAACAGCGATTGGGCCGTGTTTCAGCGAATATTAGCTGCATAGCACGGGATGTGCGCCGGCAAAAGGCATCTAAGGGAAGTAAGTTGCGATTATTGATCATGGCTTCGAGGTTTGTCGCAGTGATTCTTTAATCCTTCGGTTTTTAGTAGAATTAATGCATGAGTTACTAGGCCGAGTAATACGCTTCCTCCGACATATTGTGGGTGGAATCAACGTAACATGCGCGTGCGGCATGCACCCACGATCTGCACGGTTAACGTTTGTGCATGTCGCCTCCCGTTGATTTTAGCCGCTTCCTGTGGTTTCGTCGTGCTATTTACATAGTGCTAACGGCGCAGCCTTACTACAAAACCTCAGGGAGCTAACAGAGTTCAAACACTATTTAAAACATTTTCCTATTACAAAAAGCTACTTTTTGTCGGCTTAAACAGTTGAAGTGCCGACTTTGCGAGGGCATCATGGTTATTCTCACGTCCTCTATCGGGTTTTGTTCCTAGGGATTTCGGACCCAATTAAGCATTTAAGCTCACGATTTTTGGTCTTTATTAGTAGAAAGAGTCTTCTCCGAGACGAATTGGGTACTAACCTTGACCTGCACGGCCTAAATCTCTAATTACTAAACTTACTTTGTCCAAGCTCATGATATTATTATATAAGGACCTATCCGCTGTCGATAGAAAATTTTGGTTTACAGTACTATAGTATGTTATTATTCCAATAAATATCCAATTAAAGTTTTATAGCTCAAAATTGATAAAAGAGTATGTAAGATTTATAGTAATAAAGTTCCTAATAAATGTATATATATCAGAAAACGTTAACACAGACCTTTTAAGCAAGAGCAAAGTACAAATCTCGACGAAGCAATTCTCGCATCAACATCTCGTGTTAGAACGGACGATATATAAATTGATAGAAATGAAAGATAAATTAGGGCAATCTTAAAAGGAGGACGAAAACAGGAAGAAAAAAAGAAAGAAAGTAAGAAATATATCTAAGTTTGAAGCAAAGTAATAGGATGAATTAAACTGATAAAAGAGGAAAATAGAAAACGTTCGCGTTCAAATTTGAGCCTGCTGAGACGCCATCCCTCCTCTACTCCTTCTATAACCGTACGGTTTATTTGTACTAGCGGTACTTCCTAGATGCATGTGGGTGCGCCGGCGCGGAGAGTTTTAACTTCCTCCTTTTGAGTTTAAAGGGATACAGCGCTTCCCGGACTTGATCAAGGAAGCGGCACGATGGGACGCAGGGTATCTTTCTCCGACCAATATATTTCATGACTATGCGAAGGGGGCCCACCATTCACTGGCCGGGCCCGTATCGCACACCATCCAGTGCCCTTCTCCTTGCGACTCCTCGTCGACCATCGACAGTCATCCCCGTCGAAGCGAACTTCGCCATGCGCATGTTATTCCCGGCTTTGCTTTTGTGCAGCAGCTCGAACCTCCATTCCTTCTTTTGATCGTGTTTCACGTGTTCTGGGATCTTGAACATGGTATACATACTTATGTCCTCGTGACTGATCGCTTCTCCGGATCCCGTCCGGTGGTTCGCTTGCCAGAATACGAGAAACTGAAAACAAGAAAAAAAAAAAAAAAAAAAAACTAAATAGATATAATAGAAACTTGAATTAGCCCCATCATCACTTTGTTAAAAAATGTGAGAGATGGACCTGTTTTTGCATAAAGCAATACGATCAGGAAAACAAACCACATTTTAAACCCTAATTCTGTTACATGTAATGAAACGGCGATCTAGTACCCCTGGATTAATAAGTGTTCTATCAAAAAAGCATAAGAGTTTAGCTCGTAGTCAGACCCAGGGGCCTTGCGGGCGCAAGCGGCAGGCGGAGCCTGGCTGCTTCGGAAGCTGCGCTGCCCCTGCACTGCGGGATGTCAGAGAAGGGGTCTGGCTACGAGAAAAAATAGGAGCTATTATTTGAATCCCTTTGAATGTTTTCCTTACCTGAAACGGGGATAGTTGGAAAGTGAGCTGTATGCGAGTATAAGAGGGTGGGACTAAACGCTGTGCTGAGACGCGCGCTTAGGCATCACTATCACGCGACACGCCGCACGCGTGGATATATGCTCGCCTAATCGCTTGGTCACGTTGAGTGGCTTGGCAAAGGGCTGGCATCTCCACTTCGGTACCTTCTTGGCGACTGGGGATTGATACAATAATACAAAGACACCACGTCATCTGAGCCGCAAATTCATTTGCATTTCACGCAACTTTGTTCTGTCACCTCAACAAAAAATAAAGGGGATAGATCCCTACTTCCTCCTACGTAATCATTATCCGCTCATCCTCCTCCTTCGCTCCCGTCGACCACATCACGATAAGAAAAAGGACATCAGGCCACCGTGTACGATAGAGTCTATAGCCGAATACATCGCTTATATTCTTACCACTAGTACAAACAGTTCTAGACCGATAAAAAGGGGGAGGGTTTTATCGTGATACGGAGAAAAGTAGGTGTGGTTGCGCATGTGTCACTGCGCTTTTTCTTTGTTTTCACCAAAGTGTTTTTTTATTTTTTTTTTTTCATTTTTATTTGGTCACGGATTACGCTGACTCCTGCCCAAAAGAAATAGAAACTTTTTATTTTATTTTTATTTATATAAAAGTAGAATCGATTTTATTAAAGAGAATTAAATTCTGCCAGGCTGGAGGGCTTGAATAATTCTAAAAGGTAACCCTAACTTACTACTGACCTTCAACTTCCAACAAACCTCCAACCAACGAACATCACCACTTATCACGACAAATGCCTTGGTCCTCGCAAGTCTGACTGCTTTCTCCTCGTCGCCTACCGTCTCATCATCAACTAATCATCATGGCTAACCGCGTTTCATTTACACAGCCCTTCCGTCTCCTCCCGACGAAGGTCCCTCTTCCTCATCCTCCAAACCCCCGAAATCATCTTCCTCCACGTCCTCGAGGGACCAGCACGAACACCTCCACCCTCCACAGCACCGCCCGCGGCCGCAATACCACTACCCTCCCTCGATCCAGCCGCCTCCTCCTCCAGCAGCAACGCCAGCAGCAGCTCCGACGCAAACACAGCAGCCGCGCATTTCACTTCGCCAACATGCCCATCGCACCGCCTCCCCCGACCAACACCCCTTCCTCCCACCACCGCGTGCCTCCCCCACCCCCATGCGCGCCGTGGTACTTCTACACGTCCCCGCAAGTCCTCGACGACCCCCTATCCCCCTACCGACAGTAACGCCGAACCAGCCGACGAAGTACCCTCCTCGTCCCTTCTCCGCGTTCGACACGAAGGCCATCGAAACGGCGTACCAGGATCTACTCGCGGAGAAGCAATTGTTAACATCGCAGCCGTCGACGCCGAAGCAGCAAGTGCCGCCGAGTTTACCGCAGACACCCCGGGCGTCGGACCGGTTCGGCGAGAGCAGCTCGCACCACCGCACTTCCAGCGCTAGTCCGAGACGGTATAATAATAGCAGAGACAAGCGGCGGAGCGTGGAGTTCGCGACGCCGTCCCCGCTTAAGGATAACGCGCAGCCGGTTACGGAGGTTGCGGAGGAAGGACGGCCGTCGGGGTGGATATACCCGTCGCAGCTACGCCGGGAGAGAATCGACCTCCGCGGAATTTCCGAACCCGCGGTTGACGCTGCGGAGACACAATTCGGCATCTTCCGCGACTCCTTCTCAGCCTGCTACGCCGCAACAACAAGCAGGTATTTCCTATTCGCCCGGTACGAGCTACAGTAACCCGGCGGGGACGACCTCGAACCCGTTCATCCGTGCCGCGACAAAGGAGCGCAGCAGCTCGCCCGCACCGAGCCAGAGGTTGCGAACGCCCGCTACGCCGGTTACGAAGAAGCAATCTGTGCCGAACGTCCAGGTACCGCCGTCGCCGTCGACTTCCGACCGTAAAGAGAGTCGGTTATCGCGGTCGATACCCGTCGCGCGCAGCGGTTGCACCAGGTTAAACTCCCGATCTAACGCTGGAGCCGATATATTGGTCCCGCTTGTAGGCTTAGACAACGCCGGGTAGTTAGGGGAACCTGGTTTTACAGAGATACGATGCTCCCGGTAGAAACGGAAAAAGCCAACGCGCTGGAAAAGGGATACATGGAAGTGCAGGCGTGGACGGAGGAGTGGAGCTGGGAGCTTGAGAGCGCCGTGCGCGTCGGCGAAGACGCGGAGGCGAAGATTCGGTGGAGCATGCCGAACTACGCCCTACAAGACCTGGAACGGCGTTGTCGGACGATCCGAATAGTAAGAAACCGTCGACGATGATGTCGAGCGGGCAGGAGGATGAGTTGGGGAGTGTAGACGGGAGCGTTAACGATGCGTTGCTGGGTGATCAAACTGCGGGGAATTCGGGGAGTGGGTTATATTCGCGGACGGCGTGACGGCGTATATCATGCGTGACAGTTTACTCGCGGGTTCGCGGATCGAACAGGAGACCGCTCGCGCAGATAAAGAGGGGCAAGAGCATGGGCACGTGCGTCGTCCGCGCTTCGACGAGATGGCATGGAGGGAGATATACGGCGAGAAGATGGGCTGTACGGGAGCAGTAAAGGCAAGATCAAAGAAGGCGCCGTGCGCTTGGATGAAGGAGGAGGGAGGAGAGGCAGAAGATTACGGATTTGTGTTGGTTATTCACGGGTATGAACATCTCTCAGCTCATAACATTATCTTTCATGAATTGTGATAGGTGTACTGATTTGGGTTTCAATTTTTTGCAGTATCGGACAAAAGCTCTCCGAGCGCATGGACTCCTTCAACTTCACCCACGCCACAAACTCCTTCCGCCGCCACGTAAACCTCGACCTCCGCGACCCAAACGTAAAACCCATCCTCCGCAACGAAGGCGTCGGTATCATGATCCTCCCATCAACTGGCGCGCCAAAATTAAACTCGAAGCCGTCGACAACACAGACGAGGACTCCGACCACGACGCCAGCGAGGGTCTGTTTTCATTAGCAGATATAACGCCGCGCACCATCCCCGCCGTGCGCAACCTCATCGGCGACGTCATGGTCGATATACCGTACTACCTCTCCCACCACAAGCAGAAGATGGTCAGCGCCGTCGTGAAGGAGGCCAATAGGGTGTACGGATTGTGGTGCGAGAATAATCCGGGTTTTAGGGAGGAAGGACGTGTACACCTCATCGCGCACTCATTGGGGAGTGCGATCGCGCTGGATATACTTAGCGCGCAACCGACGCTAATTGATCGGAGGAGGAGCAGTAGTATTCGCGTCGTTGAGCGATGCTGGGTCGGAGAATAGGATATTGGACTTCGATACGACGAATTTGTTTTGCGTCGGTAGTCCTGCGGGTTTCTTTTTGTTGTTGAATAGGAAGGGGTTGTTACCGAGGAAGGGGAGGAAGAGGGAGGATACTGGTGAGGTTTCGGCGGAAAGGGGTGTTTTCGGGTGTTTGGCGGTGGATAATGTTTATAATGTTATCCACTACAGCGATCGTAAGTTACCTCACACTGTATCCCCCTTCTGCTCTATATCTTTCTATTCCTCCTCCCCGCTATACGAGGGAAAAAAAAAAAAAAATGAAACGTTCAAAGCTAACGAAAATTCTTCTCTTTCTTTTTGTTTAGCAATCGCGTACCGCCTAAATCCCACAATAGACACCGAATACGCCGCATCCCTCCGCCCCGCCCTCGTCCCTTCCACCGCGATAACAATCTTCTCATCCATCTCCTCCCTATTTACATCACCAACATCAACCCTGCGCCGCCCATCCCTTGCATTCCCTTCCTCCTCGCGCTCAAACAGCAACAGCAACACGACGCCTCACGACCCAACCGCGCCCCCACCCGACGCGAAGCCTTCGAGCGCCTCCCATCAAACATGGAACTCGAAACTCACGATTTCACCCGCGAAGAAATTGCGGAAAACGTATGTTTTTGTTAAACGATAACGGACAGATCGATTGGTATTTGAGGAGCGGCGGAACGTTTGAGAGTGCTTATTTGAATATGTTGGGGCGCATAGTAGTTACTGGGAGAGTAAGGATTTCGTTAGGTTTTGGTTATTGAGTGCGGACGGGTTCCTGGACGGAGGGGGGTTTTGAGGGATATGGTGCTGTTAAGAGGAGGGGGATTGGGGGGTTGGCCGCTGGTGGGGGTGAGGAAGGGTGGCGGGAAGTGATGGGCGTTTTTTTTTAATTTGAGCGTCTTTTTTTTTTTTAAGCGGTTGATTTTATGTTTAAAGGGCGATCTAGATTGAAGTTTTGAGAAAGTTTGCATATACTATAGCTTTTAGTGCAGAAAGGGCTTTTTTTTAACTAGAGAAAACAAAAGATAGATCAAATATACCTTTATTTTTTTTTTTTCAATATCGTTTATCATTTTTTGCTTTGGAATTTTTTGTAGTAGAGATATTTAAGTGGACTCGAGCTTTGAAAAGGGCGGACATCCCGCTTATAACAATGTAAAGTGAAGTTTTTCGTGATACTTGATAGTATGTGAGCGGGAGTTTGCGGGACACCTCCGAAAGATGGCGCTTGCTCCCCGGATCATTCTTTACTTATAGAGAAAGCGTTTGCGATGCCAGAACAAGGGAATCCTTTTAGAAGAACTAAAGTATAAGTGTTTTCTACAAAAAGCGTCGTGTTTTTTTTGATAAAAAAAAAAAAAAAAAAAAGTATTGACGCTCCCAAATAAATCGCACATTTGCAGCTAACTAAGAGGCTGTACTATTTTGTTTCGCCGTGTATTTAATTTATTGTGCGATGGTTCATAAGTTCCACGTTTGATTTTGAAGAAACGGAAAGAGCAAGATTTGGGAAAAAGAGAATGCATATGTATTATAACTTTCCATTTTTTTTTGTTGGACTATTTGGAATAAAATTTAGTACTAAGATAAGGCTCTGGATGATAAGTTGCTCGCAACACCGTGGAGCCATTCTTTAGGGATGGCGGCTTCGTTACATCCATTGATCGTGGGGCGCCGCTGTCGAATTTGCGGCTCAGTTTTGCTGTTGGAAGTTCCCTAGATGGTGGCCTTGTTGCGCAGTAAAAAAATTGAGGCGACTTGGGAGCCATAATGATGGCCGCTCGACATCGTAGTAGTGTAATGGGGCGTGGACATCGTGATCGTGTAACTGGTATTTCATTTATGTGACGAGATGCAAGAAAAAGCGTACGTGGAATATACTAGTCTCAAAAAATAATCTTTAGATCAAACGCCTGGAAACTAGATACGATGTGTTAATATCAACTTGACTTGGGAAGAGGATAAAAGTTTTTACATATCGAAAACCAGAGAGCTTAACTTGGTCAAGGCTTTTGGCGGAGTCCTCGATAATTTATCCGTATAACAATACATCATTTTATAAGTTACTGTAAGGTATATTTTGTAAATTTGTTATTAAGTCTAGGGTAACTCTCGTCAATCTTATATCCCCGTTACCTTTTATAAGGCGGATTTTTTCTCTTATAAATTTTAGCTTTAGTTTTTAAACGCAAGGAGGTACCTACTACGATCAACTACTCTAGGATTTATTTTGGTTTTAAATCCTACTAGAAGCCCCACGATTAGTCAATATCGGTCTAAAACCTAGTTATTATGGCGGAGAAAAGATCTAAAACTTTTAGGAGTTATGTTGAGAGACTTTAGGTGTCTGACTTCCGCGAGCCATTATATCCGTGCTTAGATTTATAGCGTTAGTATGGCAAATCGAGTGGCTCGTTTAGGCGCTGGTAGTGTTATCCTTGGGGCTGAGAGAAGTTTGATCTACGCACGACTCATTTATATCCGTTGGAGACCCCGTTGGAGGCTACACAATCCTGTAAGCGCAATGCAATGCTGCGTGGCCGGTTGCTAGACCTACATGGGAAGCTTTCAACCTCTACAGCTACCTCCTTCCAGGGTGCCGTTGGATGCGTACAAATACGCAAGCGCAGGACAGTGTCGTTACACGGGTGGTATGGAGGACCTCGAATTGTTACCCCGTTTTTTTGGAATTCCTTGCCCGGGAGGCTGCGCAAGTACAGGTAGTGCAGTGTTCTTTCGAGGCTAACACGGAAGTTTAACCCTAGATCGTCCACTCCCTTAGTGGAGAAATTTATTGAGGCTGCACAGGCATTGAAACGCAATTTAGGGTTAATATTAGGCTGGCTCCAGGCTAGATTCATTACTTCATTTGGCGAAGACTCCGTTAACCACACCTCAGGAGACCGCACAAAAATTCAGAGCAAGGCGTTATTATATTTCGACTAGCTTTGGAAGTTTGAGCCTGAGATCCGCCATTTGTTCGCAAAAGTGCGTGAAAAGCTTCGATATGACTTTTGAAGCCGTACGTACATGTAAGACGAGACAGCGCAGGCGTCGCCGGCCGAACGTGGCGGATATCTCAAGATCGTCATTTGCTTGTACTGTAAGACCCCTGTTAGGAGCTGCATAAAACGTGTCAGAGTAAGTCTGCGCTGTCGTTCTTAGGCTAACGTGGAAGCTAAGCGTAGGCGGGCTATTGGATTCTCTACAAAACATGTTATTTTTGGCTGTTAAGATTGCCTTGTATTCTCATATATATATTGGAGCGTAAAAGCAATACCCTTGATACTCTTAACAGAACTATTAGCAACTTGAATCAGTTACCGCCTATCACAATTTTCTATAGGGGTAATATAAGTCATTTCACACGAAGAACAGTGGCTAATTAAAAGCCCGTGGTGACTAACCTTACTTGTTTCGTATGTTGCCCGCGGCATCCTTCGATACATCCTTCGGTCAGCTCGAGCGCTGACAATTTGGTTCTGATGTACGCCATGTAGTCCTATCTTTCTCTGTCGCGTAAAAGGGTTAAGTAACCCGCTGAATTCTATTGGTTCGACCTTCTTCACATAAACGTCAACGTTTTGTAGATTAATTCGTCTCTGAAACTGGTATCGCAGCAGTCTATAAGAGCCCTCGAACGGCGCTGGGCGCCCTGTTGCAGCAAGCCCGGCAAAACGCTCAATGTACCCGCTGTAGAGAAACCGCTCACGGGCTGTTTAACTCATATTGAAAAGCCGGGACAGGCGTTAGTAACAATGCAGGTCCCGCTCGTTGATGACCTGAACGAGTGGCTTGTGAGTGGGCAAACCAAAAGTCTTCCAAAGAAATGTGCAGTATTTCTGATATTAGTATATCTGATAGGGTCATTCATAGTTTTCGGTAGGAAGGCGCCCACGGCGTTATATCAAGCTTAAATATCGCTGGAAGTCAAGGTTACAGTTAATAGCACTGTACCTGGATTGACGCCTGCAACTCAGGTCAGCAATAGGTAATATGGGCTTCAAATACGGAATTGCATGAGAAGGATAAACAAGTTGGGGCGGGAATGTGATTGAGCAGTGGCGGGTCTTCGGATTATTTCCTCTTCTTTTATAATCTTCGTCTAACTGTTTGCGCCATTGTTTTTTGCACGCTTATTTTATATCCCCATGTAACCATAAATTTCAACACCTAGAATACACTGTAATAAACTATCTTTCATATGCCCAGTACTCTAACTCAAAGATTAAGTAATAATGGGTGTTACTTTGCACATGTCAACAACGTAAGCGGATATAATTATGATAAAATATTGCTATCAACGAGCTCTTTGACCTCTAAACTGGGACAGAAACATCTCTGTCGATGCTGTTATCGCCATCCAACTCTCGCGCAGCATATTATAATACACGACAGGTTAGTTAGCAGTATAACTATTCATATATGAGGCTTGAAGCCCTAGAGGTTATAAAGGCCTATACAAATGGGGAGCAAAAGGAGAAATTTGAATTTGAAAGGATTAGCATGATATATAACAAGACATGCCGTGCTAAAAAAAAAGGGAGTATAATGCCATTTATGGAAATTAATTAGCTATCCACACCCTGAATGATTCCACCACTGCGCGAGTAATTCTTGCCGAAGAAGGGACCGTTGTAGTGTCTGCGTAGAGGCTGAATCGGCAGGTCCGTCGTCGGACAAGCTATGCAGACCGGTTGCCTGAGCGGACTTGGCGTCGTCTGTGCTGCCGCTCTCTTTTGGGCGACTTTTAAATGGAAATTGCCGGACTTCGGCGATACGAATGCCCATTCAAAACGGAATATTATCCGGTTGATTATTATTATTATTATCATTATCGTTATCATTATTATCATTCTATATGGTGTATTATCTATTTATATATATATATATATGTTACACCGAAATAATCCGCTCCTTGTTATAATATTTTTTTTTTTTTTACTGGGTAGTCACCACGCAACTGTGATTGGTACATTCGATTGGACAGAAAAAAAGAGAAAAACTGGAGAAAAAAAAGGGAACCGAAGGAGATACAGCCAGCGGAGCACGAAAAATAAAATGAATCAATGCTAGTAAATAATAAAAAAAAAAAAAAAATGAAATCACCCTCTCACTCTTCGCCTAATAAACAAGTTTTATTTATTTATTTATTTGTTTTTTTGGCGTTTTTTTTTTAAAAAAAAAAAAAAATATAAATTGATTGCATTTCTGCTTGTTCGACGTTCGCCCAATTCTTTCCTGCCGCGCCTCTAAGTTGTGTCACTTCCTATTATCCCACCTATTTCCAACCTACCCCTAAGGGAAATAATTTTTGCCTCTCTAACTGTTAAGGAATACAAGCTCGAGTTCTTTTCGTTTCGATTTTTCACTTGCCTTAGCTCGCCGCACTCTACAGAATGTCTGATATCAAACCTATTCCTGCCGCTCCGCAGGACTCAGAGAAGCAGCAGCAGAGCGCTAGCAATAGCGAGACGGAAAACAAGAAACCTCAGCTTTCAAGGGCCTCGGTCTCCTAGACCGCCTCTTGGCTCTCTGGATATTCTTGGCCATGCTGCTCGTATCCTGCTCGGGAATTCGTCCCCAGCACCGGTACCGCCATACAAAAGGGCGAATTCGTTGGTGTCTCTATCCCCATAGGTAGGTAAACAGACTATAATATATATATATATGTATATATATATGTTTAAACGCCCCACCAAGTGTCGGGTGTTTCCCTAATGTACCTCTAAGCTTGAATTTTTTTTTTCCCCTCCTTTTCTGAACAGAATAATTGATGGGTTATGTTCTCCATTCAACCAACAGCCGTCGGCTTGCTCGTCATGATGTATCCCATCTTATGCAAGATCAGGTTCGAGACCTCCACGAGATCTTTCGTGCGCGCCAGATTTGGACGCAGATCATATTCAGTCTTATTGTCAACTGGATCGTCGCGCCTTTCCTCATGGTACCTTTTTCCCAGTTTGTCTGGTTTTTGATCTATGTTTTTTGTTTTTTGTTTTTGTTTTTTTTTTTCTATTTTTGGCAGCAAGAACTGATATCATATAGCTGTTCTCATTTCAATTCATTCTGTGGTTCACCATGGTTAACACTTGCCCTTTTTACAATATTCTATCTGTAGCTCGGGCTCGCTTGGGCTTTCCTTCCGGATAAGCCCGGTCTTCGAGAAGGGTTGATCTTGGTTGGCCTGGCGAGGTGCATAGCTATGGTGAGTAATGGCTATGATTATCATCCCGTTGTTGTCGCCTTCACCATATTTTACACAGAGCTTATAATACGTCGTAGGTCCTCATCTGGAATGCGCTCGCGGGTGGCGATGGCGAGTATTGCGCCATCCTCGTGGCCATCAACTCCATGCTGCAGATGCTCCTCTTCGCCCCCTTCTCTCTCCTGTTCATCGAGGTCATCGGCGGCGATCGCGCTGCCAGGGACGTCGAGTACAGCACCGTCGCCACCAGCGTCGCCGTCTTCCTCGGCATACCACTCGGGGCCGCCATCATCAGCAGGTTTGCCCTCCGCGGGTTGCTCGGCCCCACGTGGTACGAACGTAAATTCATTCCCTTGGTGAGCCCCTTGTCGCTTATCGGCTTGCTTTTTTACTATCGTCGTCCTCTTCGCTTCCAAGGCCACCGCGTAGTACACCAGATCGTGTCTGTCTTCCGCGTCGCGGCGCCCTTGGTTGTTTATTTCGTCCTCGTTTTCTCCCTCTCCGTCTACGTTACGTATAAGCTGGGTTTCGGCTACATGCTGTCCGTGACGCAGAGCTTCACGGCCGCAAGCAACAACTTTGAGCTCGCGATAGCGGTTGCTGTGGCACCTTCGGTGCCAACAGCGACCAAGCCCTCGCGTCTACGGTCGGACCTCTGATCGAAGTGCCGGTGCTGCTAGGGTTGGTATACGCTATGAAGTACTTGGGACTTCGTATGAAGTGGAACGACTAGGAGAAGAACTTTGATGCAGGTGTGGTTTATACGAGGAGATGCAGAAAATTCAATCACTGAGAAAAACTTTTTCTATCCGATTCCTTTCTTTCTTGGCCATAGAGCTCGTTATTTTTCATATACTCAATTTGACTCCATTGATATCCCTCTCAAAGAAAATGGACCCACCACCGCTACTGTAGTGGAAAATGGATCAGGTAACAGTTCACTGCCATTTTATTTAGAATTTGGGCAGCCGAGGCGTTCAAAAAAGAATTTAACTCAACCTGTCGAGCAGGTAAGCTCTCAATAACGAAATGAAAAGATTTCATGTAATGTGATTGTCTGCAAAGTGAGGTAGTTCCCTTAACCTTGGTTTATTACTTACATATGAACTTCATAAAGAATATAGCTAGCTATTATATTATTCGATTGGAATGGAAAGCGTCTCAACCAGGGGGTTAGGGAATCCCACCTTGAGGATGAGCGCCGGCCAAAACAAGTGGTATGGCTACCGGAAAATTTCGATCTAAATTGAGGAATGCGCTCTTCAAACCGCAGTATTGGATACCCCTCTATTGAATACATGTAGTAAAAGCTCTGCCGTCTATTTTAAAGGTATCTTCCGTATATGCTGCTCCTGGCTAGGAATTTGTTTCTCTTTCTTTCCCTTTTTTATTTAAATTTTTTTTTCCCAATCTAGCTCACTACCTCCCAGGCTTTCGGATCGTACTCATCCATTGAATGCGATGTATTCATCCCCGCGTGAGCCCAACCTTTTACTCCCCTTCAAGGACGCAGCTAGTAATCGCCGTCCCTTTACCTGTTTCCATCATGTAGTCTTGGAACCATCCTGCGGCGCGTGGACCCCGTCCACGAGATGAGGCTTTATTTGAATCCAATAAGTTACTATTCTGGGAAAAAAAAAAAAAAAAAAAAAAGAGAAAGAAGAAAGAAAGAAATAGAGGGTGAGAGAGAAAGGAAAAATAAATTGAAGAAAGACGACAAAGAAGAAAAGTAGTGTCACTACAGCAATAAAAGATGACTTTCTGAGATGCCTGCTGCAGCCGCAAGCTTGAAGAGCGTAGGACGGATAGCCGTAGAAAGACTGCGCTGGCATGTTCACGATCCTCGAATGTAAACCCCTGTAGCTTTGGCGTTAGTGGAAATCTTTGTAACCATATATTTTTTTCCCAATCGGATGGGATGCAACCGGATGCCGTTCTTCCAGTTGTTCAAATAGGGTCTTGAGTGTTTAAAAGCTTCGATGTGAAAGCGGGAACACAAACCTCATAATCGGCCTGCGTAGATCAACTAACAGGAGCTGCCCAGCCGTTTTAGCATCCTGGAGCCATGAGAGAACTTCGTCCCTGGGACTACTATTGCCTCTGATTTAGGTGGAGGGTACATTGCGAACCAAGGAGCTGGCTCCTTGTCGGCGACGGACGAGTCTCCATTAGATTTAAGAGATTTGACAATAGTCCTACTTTTCGCTGACGAGTGTTTCTAACGGAGATATTTTGCTTGTATTGTAAAAAAAAACGATGGAAGCTTGCCTGTCAAGAATTTGGCGGTAGGATCGCTCCGGTAGGTTTCACCAGCTGCTTTCGATTGGTCAACAGGATTGATATAGTACGCCAGACAGGTAAAGTGGGAAAATATTTCTGCCAACCGCCAATAAACGGCTCGATTACACGCCTTTCTATCATCCATTAATTTTAAGTTTAGAGTGAAGACGGAGACGTTTCCGCATTCGGATTGCTAAGTAAACTCTTAGTATTTTCAGATTCCTGCATCTATTATCAAAAAATACATATATTCAATTTATATAATAAAGTATAAGCAAAAAGGAGTGGAAA